>OMLC01042228.1:0-26856 GCA_900302585.1 Regalecus glesne
CTCGAATCCCGTTTGCTACACGCCATGAAGCTCTGGATCGTCTTCTGCCTGGCGCTGCTCTGGGTGGAGCTCCAAAATGGTAAGCAGAACTCTCCGGGATGTGCGATCGTGTTTCCATCCTGCTCGTTACTCTCGTACTTTGGTAACTTCTAGGTTGAATTTGCGCAGCTGTCGTGCGTGTTTTCTGTTGTTTTCACCATGACAACGTTCCCTCAGCTGTCCTCCGCGACTAAGAGAAATGCGGGGTTTGCATCGTGATGAAGTTTGATAGATTCTGCTGGGTGGTCCAGTGGTCAGAGCTGTCACGTCGTGGGTCGTGGGTTCGGATCCCGTGCTTTGAGTGCGGCGTTTGCATGTTCTCCTCGTGTTTGCAGTTGCTCACTGCACCTATACAATCACGGAACACGTTTTGATGTATGGGAAATAACACTGTATTCTTTTTCATAGCGTAGTCGTAAATGAATCAGTAAATGCGAGGATCGTAGCAGAAAGTCGTATCTGGCTCACTGAGCATGCGCAGAAGACGAGGACTGCACTTGTATACATTTCGGTCTCCTGGCTGTGTTGGTGCCACAGATGTGTTTCTGGAAGTGATTCTCCCATTCGATCAGGTTCAAAGCAGTATTTGGAAAACAGAGTTTCTGAGACCAACTCATTCAGACCAGCTGGATCTGAGGAATGCAACAGGTGTTTCTAATTAACCCTCCCCGTCCACCCCTGCTTGTGGATCTCACCGATACTGTAATAGTGTTATGAACCCCCCCCAAACTCTTCCCAGCGATCTGTCCAATTTCTGTTCTTCCAGGATTTATGTGAGAAAAGCGGATCGGAACACGTTCACATCTGAACACATCTGGGGCGGCATGGGTCAGGAGGTAGGGTGGTTGTTCAGGAATCTGAAAATTGATGGTTCCTTCAGAAAGCCTGTTGAAATGTCCTTGAGCAAGACACCGAACCCCCTAATTACTTGGGACGACAGATGAAAACGTGTCTTGTTGTATTTGTATTCTAAATGTTCCTTAATATGCACCTTCTCCGTGAAGAAAGTTATTATTGGTATTATCTAACTTCCACAATAAACTCTTCTCATGCTCCTAATAAACAGATTGCAACAGACTGCTGACTTAGAGCTTTGCTTGGGACATTTTGTGCCAGCAATAAGCACATCCCCAATTTCATGTTCCTCTGTTGATGCAGCTGGGGGGGGGACATATTGAAAAGCTGGCCAGATGGGCATGCTGAACAGTGTTCACCATGACTCTCCACTTTCTGCCAGAGCTGTCAGTGCTCCAACATCTCTGTCATAAGCTGTGTTTGTTTGACGGCTGTATGTCTCCTTTTCTGCTGACCTTCCCTTCCACGTCTCTCTTGTCTACCTGCTCCTCTGCTTTTCCTTATGTAGGTGCCTGCCAGCAAGCCAAGCGCAGGAAAGATGCTGGAGAGAACCGCATCAGGCCAGGGGGTAAACGGGCCAAAGCACGCCAGTCCAAACAGAGGGAAAAGGACGTGGGTGGACGAGGCGGGTCCCTACTGACACAGGTCCTGGATAAAGGCCGTTTCCTCCGCCTGGGTGAGACCATAACCCTGACCCCTGGGAAGACCTTGGAGCTGCGGTGTAAAGGCAGCAGTGTCGGCTGGGCCTACCCTTCTTACCTTGACACGTTCAACGACTCACGCCTCAGGTCACTTGACCCAGAAATATCTTCACCTGTTTGTCTTTCTTTATACAGGAAGGTCAAATTGAAGGAAGCCATTCAGGAATGTGTCTTCTTTGTCTCCTCTTTAGCGTTAAACAAAGTGACAAGTACAGTCAGTTGATCCTGACGTCGCCCTCTGCTGCTGACACCGGGCCGTACAGCTGCTGGCTCATCTTGTGTGATGGGTCAGTGTGTGAGAAGGATTCAGATCGTGTCTCCACCTCCTACATCTACTTCACAGGTGAGCAGCTCTGGGTGGTAACGGATCCTTTTGTCCAGAGCAGTTCATGGTTTGGTGACTTTTCATTGGCATTCAATACGAAGCAGCCACATCTTTTACTAGATAAGGTTGCCGTGTGATTTTGAGGTCACCCCACCAGATCACAGTATGAGTCTTGGACTTCATGACTGGCAAAGGACAGTGTGTTTTTGTAAATGGCTCTCTCAGACTCTGTAGCCTTGTCTGTAGCCTCACCACAAGGATGCGTCCTTTCACCCGTACCTTTTATTGAACACACTGATGGAGGCAGAAACAGTCAGCAGGGTAGCTCTCTGGTCAAACGTTGAGACGACGCTGCATAGTGACCATTCTCTGAGGCTCCGCGCTAGTCCAGGAGAACACTCACTGACTTTGTCCTGATACATGCTCCAGTGGTGCAGTATGGACAGACAGAAGCAGCCTGAGCAGCATAGTACTAAATCTGTTCCGAGATCACCAGACTGAAACGGAGACATCTGAATTCGTTTGCAACTAACAAATCCTGCAGAAAGCAGCGAGTATTTTGGCTTCTTCTACACATGTTCTTGGAGAGGAATTCTCTCTGTTGGCATCAGGGCCACTTTGTTTTACCTGCTTGTAAAACCAACAGTGATTCCAAATCGTTCATTCCCCCTGCAGTTCCACAACACAATGTTCCACATTGTATTGATCTGATCAATTGACTGTGTTTGCCAAGTTTTTTTTAGCCTATAAATGTTATTAATTACCGACAGATATTATGGATTTTATTCCATATTTAGCTCCCAGGAGTGTTCTTTAAATTTTGTCATTTGTTTATTTGTGTGTTACTGTGTTTGGTGCAGAAAGCTGCACTAAACAGACTGCCCCTAGTGGAATGAACACAGTGGCTTGTATTGTATTTTGCCTCTTGGATTGCCAACTTGCCGTGGTGGAGAAACTTACAGGTACTAATGATCCCAAGAGCGATGGCATCTTGAGCTGGGCTCCTGGTAGGGTCACCCAAGGCAGAAAGGTCAAGAGGGAGGTGCCAGACGACATGCAATCCAATGAAGACCTCATCAGTAGAAATGTTGGAAGATGTTTCCTGGTCATAAGGGCAGATGAAGGCTACCACAGAGGATGATCCCGATCTTCTTGGTTCTCCTTGCCATTGGACTCTGGCCACCCCCTGCCAAGGACTGTGTGGTGGCTGCGGGCACATCAGCCTCTCCACAGAGAAGCGCAGGCATCCTCTATATCCACAAGGACCTAGAAGGAGGACAATCATACTTGATCCCAATGAGGAGGATTGTATAACATTGTATAGGGTTTCAGCATCTGGTTCTGCCTTCTACACAATGCACTGTTCT
Organism: Regalecus glesne; assembly: GCA_900302585.1. NCBI lineage: Eukaryota > Metazoa > Chordata > Actinopteri > Lampriformes > Regalecidae > Regalecus > Regalecus glesne. The sequence goes on from OMLC01042228.1 coordinate 3,288, forward strand.
TGATGGACACCTCTGATTGTCAGCCACTAACCTTGATAAAAAAAACACTGTCTGTTTTCTTGCGTCCTTCCCTCTGACCAGACAAGGACAGCCTTTTCGTCCCATCTGCCATCCACTTCGAGATTGTCTATCTGTATCCGGACCGGGCAGCCATCGTGCCCTGTCGTGTGACCAGTCCTCTGGCCAAGGTGTCCCTCCATAGAGAGGTCCCCCCTGAGGAGATTCCTGTGGATGGGACTTTGGTAAAGTACGACCCTACCAAGGGGTTTGTCCTGAAGAACCCCAGTCTAGAGCACCAGGGAGTTTTCTACTGCAAGGCCATGACCAAGGGCACCCCTCAAATCTCTACCAAGTACCACCTGCTCTATGTGGAGGGTAAACACCAAGCATCACATACCACACCACCATGCTCTTGACACTCTACTCCCTGTCCAAACTTCTTTTTGGGAGAAAGGCCATGCTAATCGTTACAAAGGTGAACCTGTAGATATCTACTTTGGTCTTGTTGAACCCGCTACGCCTGACCTTCAGGCACGCACTCTACCCACTGAGCCACTGGGCCTCGTGAATAGAGAAGTTCCCTGTGTTTTGTATGGAAGCGCAGGAAAGACAAACAGTATGGTGAAGCAGTTGCCATGTAGTCAGAGGCATTTTCCCAACGTTATGAAACGAGGGGTATTAGCTACCGTTGGCCGCCTTTCATCATCGGCCCTCTGGAAAAGAACATATTCCTGAGCTTTCACAAGGCTTTTCTATACTTCTGTTTTCAGTTAAATATGGAAGCCTGCTGACTAAAATGGAAACACTGGCTTACGTCTGCAGAGGTAGTTTCATGAAAACGGTGAGGGGATTTAGGTGAAATGGATCACTCAGGACACGTTTGACTGCCGGGTTAAGAATATTGAGGAGATATGCAGATACGGATGGTGAAAGGGATTGTGTTAAATAAGTTTATTACTGCTGAAATAATAGATACCATCATGTTGAAAGGATTCGGGGAGAAAGCTCTTGCCTTAAACGGTTCATCCCAACATATCCCCACCATTATGCCCTGCCTGTTAGACTTTCTATGCAGGGATGATTTATAATGAGGCATTTCATCAATCAAAAGCTGTGTGACTTATTGGTTGGTTTTAGAAGTAAACAAGCAGTATCCAGTGAAGTAGTACTCAATTCAAAATAAAACGGACTAGCTGCTCGCTACTACAACTGCTACTATTTGTGGCTGCTCCCATCAGAGGCCGCCATCGCAGCTCATCCGTTTCCATCTCTTCCTGTCTTCTGCATCTCCCTCTGTCACACCAGCCACCTGCATGTCCTCTCTTACTACATTCATAAACCTCCTCTTTGGACTTCGTCTTTCCTGGCAGTTCCACATTCAGCATCCTTCTCTCAATATACCCAGAATCCCACATGTCCAAACCATCTAAGTCTTGTCTCTCTTGCAAACCGTCCAACCTGAGCTGTCCCTCTAATATACTGATTCCTAATCCTGTCCTTTCTCATCAGGCAATGTAAATGTTAGCATCTTCAACTCTGCCACCTCCTGTCTTTTTGTTGGTACTACTGTCTCCAGACCAACATAGCTGGTCTCAGTACCATCTAGTAAACCTTCCCTTTCACTCTTGCTGGTACCCTTCTGTCACAAATCAGCCCCAACACTCTTCTCCACCCTGCCTGCACTCTTCTTCTTCACATCTCTTCTGCTCTTCCTGTATATAGTGGAGATTATGATATTTTGGCCCTATTTTGACATCAGACAAGATTATTTTTTTCCTTAAGTGGACTTGTTCTTATATAGTGCTTTTCTACTTGTACGACCGCTCAAAGCGCTTTACAATGAATGCATTCTTCTCTCCTCAGTCCCAAGTGGGCCACCCTTTGTGAGCCTAGAAGCTTTCCCTAAGTCTGTGAGAGGAGGTGACAACATCAATATGACCTGCAGCGTCTTGGGAGAGCCAGAGGTTGATGTGAGCTTTACCTGGATTTACCCTGGTCAGGTAAGGGAAAGGATGGTAGGGGTCAAATGTCAACCTTTGTTATAAGGATGCCATGTTATTTATTGCCTACAACCAGCCAAAGGATAATCAACTTAAATTGCTGCTGTTTTTCCTCTCCATCGATACTTTTGGCTGATAATCTGTCATTCTATTATAATAATTCATATTCTAAAAAATCTAAATGTGGGTAAAATGGTGAAAACAGCCAGTGGATCTTTCAGAATGCACCAGTCGCTGTACACAATGTTCATTGCTTTGGCAATATTCTACTGTGACGGTCATCGAATAAAATGTGGAATTAAAAGGCTTTTTTCCCCCCCCAGGGCCTGCGTCCTGTTGACATCCAGGGTTCCTCGAGGCTTGTCAATAGGGGAATAGGCCATACGACCCGGATCTCAACGAGCGTCATCACCGTAGAAGACCTGGAGACAATTGACTTTGGGAGGTATATCTGTAAAGTTAAGAATAAGTATGGTGAGACAAAAGTGGCAACCAACATCTAGCCTAAGCATTATGGCCTGCACCATTATTACGTTTTGGTACAGGAGCATAGCTCATTTTGAACTTTCTTACACAGGTCAGTGAGATTTGATACCCAGTTATATTCAGAAAGTAAGATTTCAACTAGAAATCTGAATGTCTTATGATTCTTGATTATGTTGACATAATAAAGATGTACTATCTATGCTCTCTACAGTCGATATTTCTCTGTTCAAGTGTTGAGTTTTGTATATGACAGAAACTACATGGCTCAGATCCTGGCATTTTGTAAGGTAAACACACTGCATAAATAATCAGGCAAAATAATAACAGTAAAGCCTTATGACAGATTTAAATAGGACTGAAAAGGGGGCAATAGCCATCAGACTTGCTTTGGGTTTGTAGCATGCCGTGAAGAGAAATCTGGCATACAGCTAAGGAGAATGCCAGACTGAGGTTCTAATGGACTCCGTATGTGGAATGTGAATTGCAGGGCCAGATTTTATTTTGGTTTCACTGACACACATACTGTATTTTCCACGTTTCTAACTTAACAGGTTCAACAGTTACTCTCTGTGAAATTGTTGTTAGTTAAAATGATATTCGTGGAGCCGTCAGTGATAAATGGAAGTCTTATACAATATGCCATAAATCAACTGAAAAACACTGAGGTCTGAGAAAATCAGGGGATTTTATAGACTGGATAAACTAAAAATCAGTGGAAACAATGTGCATGACTTTATTTATTGTATATTTCAAACAGGGTTGACAAACCAAAGAATCTCAACACCCACAAAGGTACTCTTTGTGACATGTATCCAAGATGTAGTTTCTGACATCTGAGCAAAGCCTATCCAAGTCTTTAAAGCTGTAAAAGAAGGTTCCGGTTGGTAGTATTTGGGGGGTGCTCAAGAGGATGTTAAAAACATGCACAAACAGTCACTTGGATTGGTCTCTTGGTCAAAAATGACAAATATGAAAAAAACATTTGAGGCAAAACATATGAACTTAACAAATAACCTTAACAATGGCAGCACACAACAGAAACCCTTAAAATTTTACAAAACCATAGGGCTTATTTTTGGCATTAAACAAATCACTGAGAACAAGATCTACTGAATCATGGAAATGAATCTGAATTGAGGTGTGCACAGACTGGCAGTTGTATGTAAGAAATTGTATGACACTGACCAATCTTAACAATCCCATGTAATAGCATTGGACGAGAAAGCCAATGAACAAGTGTGGCTTCCATTCGTAAGTGCCCCTGTGCAACATCGTCATTTCTCCATACAGTCTGCAGGGTTGGTGTCATCCTATTTTGGAGGAACCATCACCAGGATGTGTTGCTAAATGACTCGGCTAATATGGCTCTTGATTCCAGAGGGAACAGCGCCATCCAGTCAGAAGGAGGGTCTGCTTCCTGGAAGCAGGGGGCCATCGTTATCTGGGTGAGAGAGGCGGACTCGAGAAGAGGGCTGAGCTACGAGGTGATTGAAGGCTGAGAGAGTGGGAAGGGGAGGTGGGGGACAGCTTGCGGGGGCTGCCCATGTCTCCATTATGGAGCTTCCATAGCAATTCCTCGTTTTCCATGGACAGACGTTTGTTTACCTTGGACTCCTTCTGCAGGGACTCCTGCAGCACCGCCTGTTCTGTTGACAATTGTCTGGGCAGAAAACAGCAACACAATAGAGAAGTTAGAAATATTTGGGACTGCAAACATTGATGAGGCCAGATAAATGGTGCAGTAACATTGAGGTCCCAAATCAGTGTCAGAGGCATCTCTCACGATGAAGCAGAGGGGAAGTGGTTACTTGGATACATTTTGTCATTGGTTCGGGTTCAGACTGATGACAAATTAATTTCAAACAAACCAATTGGAACTCGCACACTGGAAATCTATTGACCAAAGTTTCGACTTAGGACTGGTAGGTATGACCAAAAAAAATTAATCACAACCAAAATATGCTAAACTTCACTTGGATCATCACATTTGTGGGCACAAATCTCAGATCTGTGCCTGCCTTCTCAGAGACCAAGGGTCAGAAATACTCTAGTTTATATCAGCCATTCCAAATTCGAACATTCTTACAAAGTAAACAAATGAAATAGAGAAATCATAACTTTTATCTACCTAGATAGAGCAGCATGTCTGTCCATGCGGGCTTTAAGGTCCTCATTCTCCTGTTGGACCTTCTTAAGGCCTTCATCCAATTTCACATTTTTATCTGTCTGGAAAAAGAAAAGCAGTGAAATGATCCGGCAAAACAGTGCATTGGATGTATGTACACTTAAAACTGTCCAGTTTTCCAAGTTTCATTTGCTCAGCTCTCACTAGTTTGTCTATCTGCATCAGCCTCTTTTCCTGCTGGTGGAGCTGTTTGTTCTTGATGTCCAGCACCACTTTGAGGCTCTCCAGCTCCTGCTCTAGATACAAGGTGTGAGGGTCCTTCTGAGTGGACAAATAAATGGTGAAAAATAGTTGAGAAACCAGTAACCAGTTTGAGTACAAAAATTCAACAAGTTTTACCTCACTCTTCCCAAACATCACAAAAACATGTAGTTCAGAACTACATGACAGAGGGCACTATAAATCAATTATGAAAAAAAGAAGATTCAAAGCTCAGGGCTTACAAATACTAGTAAAATGTTGTGACTGTTCAATTATAAACCACAAACCTGGAGAGAGAGAACTTTGAATTAGCGTTTAATGCCAATTCCAGTCTTTAAAACAACATATGGTAGTGCAGTTATACAGTTGCACTGTATAACTACATTGTGGTTCTGAGCTCTGATCAGGCAGCGAGCCATCAGGCAGGCAGCTGCTGTTATCATATTATTTATAGCAGAGTAGCATGGTAACGTGGGGTTGTTACCTTAATCCCTGGAGTGTGCATGGGCTGCATGCTTAGAGGACAGCATGGCCACTTTACACTGATTATGAGTGGCAGGGTAACTTTACCACAGCACTACTGGAAAATTAGATTCTACATTGCGGACAAGGACAAGGCACTGAAGCAGGAATGCAGACAAAGGTAAACCAACCTGCAGTGTTTTTTTTTAGTTTATCCCTATTTTAGACAAAGGAAAGGCAGTGAAAACCTTTTTAAGCTGATGTGAATTTTGAGAAAATGAATTAATAGTATATTTACAACATATCATTTGGAGATGTATTAGGCTGATGCAAACCACTTGCGAAATCAAAATTTTACTTTCATAATATTGATTCTATGCAATTTTTTGTTTTAATTGTTGGTAATTCTTCATATGATAACTGAAATTGTGATTTTATCAACATTTAATTTCACATCACTGATTAGATGCGGTCAACACTGGTGTCATGTGATGTTCTGCTATAAAAATCAATGTACAGATAGGAATATCCAAAAGCATGGTAGCACAGGTACCTGCTTTTTTTCAGCGAACTCTCTTCTTCTGCTCTCCTCTGCTTTTAGCTTCTCAATGAGGCCATTGTTCTCTAAAGTCAGCTCCTGGATCTGTTCCTAGGGATGGACATTTGGACCCTTAGCATAACAAACTTCTCATTATTCAACAAAACATATATGGATAAAACGTATATGGACCTGGAATTATACTAATTGCTGTTAACTTGTTGTGATGAAGCATTATTTTTTGTCATTTCTAAACGAAAATGTAAGAGGTCAGATTTACCGATAGAGTGACCTCTGCTTCTTTCAGCATGCTGTCCAAATTCTGCATCTCCTGACTGTGAACCTTCTTGAGCTCTAATAAGAGATCAAAAGTTAACAGTGTGAGATTCCAAACAGTTAACATTGGAGATAACATGCATTGTACTGAACTGTCTCTAAATTGCATATTTTTAAGGATTAACTATATAATGTCCTTATTCAATATTTTTAGGGAAAAAAACCTTCTAGAATCACAAATGTGCAATAAAAGATACATTTAATAATTGAAATCTCTCAAGGTGTAAAAATTAAAATCACAAAACCTACCTCTGCTTATTTGGAAAATAATATGCATTTGTGAGACCACTCTAAAAACTAAAAGGGGAAACAGATTTTCTATTTTGATACATAATAGAGTCAGGAGTCAGCAGCAATATTCAGATCACATTTGCCCAAACCAACATCACCTAGAGTAAGGGATTTCAAAGTAAAGATGCTTCTTGAAAAGAATGTCATTTGGATAGTCCTAAATCCTTTATTTTTCATTTACCTTCCAGAGAGTCTTCATATTGGTGTTTAATAGAATGGATTTGCTCCGAGTGGTTGGTCTCTACTTCCAGTTTCATAGCTTCATGATATGCTTTCAGCTCATCCATCTGTTAAACGGGACACCGCAATAACTTAATACAACGTGGCAAGTGCCTAGAGATGAATATTGCTGTGCCAAAAATGTGAGTGATATTAAAGGTATTTCACTTTCCACGATACTTAGCAAAACCCTCCAAAAAATAATGTCAGCATACTAACAAGAAACACCTAGGGTAGTTTTGGTATCTAAACCTTTACTGAGAACAACTTTCAGTATAATGAATTGCATGATGTGCTTTTGTCAGAGGATTAACTCAACATTATGGTCAGAGAAAACCCTGCTGGTCGCATTATGTCAATCTGTCAGACACAGCTAAGTTTTCTGGAGTGAACACAGTTCAAAGAAAAACACTGATGGAATTACCATTACTATTGATGTTGAGCAATAGGCTTGCATACCCGATATGTTCTTACCAAACAATAATGGAAATACCAATCATATGCATTCCCCCTCATAATATACAGATTTAACATGGTGTATATGATTGAGCAAGTCATGAAGCATGGCCATACATGAGCTCATTGTGAATGAATGATTTGAATTAGTTTGGCAAATTAGTGTACAAGATCACTGAGGGCAAGGAAAGTAGCCAGGAAAAGCATTTCTAAAGCCCCATCAATCGTCTTCAATTTCGATGAGCTCAGGAAAGAAGGGTGAAAAATAGTCACCAACATTGTGATATTTAATGCCAAGAGCATGATATGCAGGATTTCATACCAACCAAACACAACATTAAGCTGATTTCAACAAATGGCACATCTTCAAATGCAGATAGGGAGGAGGATTTAATGACAGAAATAACCTGGTAGAGTTAACTAATATTCTCTTGGGCCTGGGTGTCAAATGATTGAAGGACTACTGTAGTAGGGACTAACCTGCTGTTCCATGAGGGCTTTGCAGTTGTCAGCCTCCTCCTGGTAGGTGAGGTGGACTTTGTCCCATTCAGATTGGTAGAAGGCCTGCAGTCTCTGCTCCAGCTGAGTCAGGTCATTCTGATGCTGCTCCTGCAACTTCCGCACCATGTTCTCAAGAGCAAGCTGCAGCTCTTCCTTATCCTTTTCAAGACGCTCACATGAGTGAACCGAGCATACTGTAAACATAAAAAGGATCTATAATTTATTTGACAAGATGATTCTTACCCTTACCCTATTAACCCCAGCTTTACTGTTGGTAAAGTATAATCATTATTGTACTTTATTATTGAATGCCAGTATTATATTCAAAGCTAGTGAAAAGGTTGTAGTGGCTGTAGTAGATTTTCATGATATTTATGACTGTATTAAGTCACACAGAGGTCCGTTTTATCATTAGTCCCCCCCATTTTTTTTAATCCTTGTTTTCCCCACCCGAATTCCCTGAGTTGCCTATTGTTGGATCCGTCACTTTCGATGCCCCTCTAGTACTTTCTGTTCACTTAACTGTGGACGCCCAGACGACCCAGAGGCGGACACTAGTGAACCTAGAATCATTTATCCAACCTAACCCCTGTAACCTTGTGAAACTTAGCCAATTATGCCCCACTGACTATGGACCTCCAGCCGAGGTTGGAAACGGCTCAGCTGGGATTCAAACGCCCACCGCACTGAACAAAGGTGTCTTAACCCCCTACACCACTGGGAGCCCCTGACACGGTACTCTGCAGGTGCGAAGATTGAACCTACAACCTTCCGATCAGCAGATAACCTCTCTACCCACTGAGCCATGCCGCCCCTAGATGAAGATATGGCTATACATTTCTTCTTAAAGGAATAAATAAATAGATTCATCCCCTTTTTTCCCACCTGAGTTTTTTGAGTTGCCGATGGCAGTCGCATTGATACCCCTCTAGAGCATTGACAGGAAGGAGGAAGCCATAGCATGTGTAGCCTTCAAGTCACATGACGACTAGCCCTTGCCATTTCACATATCACGGTCTCGCAGGGAAAGCACAGTGCTTGGCCATCTGAGAAAAATGAAGCGAGAGTCCATTCCCTTCACTTAATGGCGAGTGCCCGGATGACCCAGAGCGGGACACTTGCGAACCTAGAATCCTCTACCAACTTAACCTTTATCCCCATGTGAGGCTCACCCAATTATGCCTCACTAACTATGGACCTCCGGCCGTGGTTGGAAACGGTCCAGCCGGGATTCAAACACCTAGCTGCATGACGTAGAGGCGCTGAACAGCACCTCTACACCACCGGAGGCCTTGGCTATAAATTCTTACACAACATATTCATATAGGTAAATTGTCCTGTTGATGCCTTAAGTAAGACATCTCTTTAAATCGGTTGTTAGACCCGTTATGCCACTTTTGAATTGGAGCAACAGAAGTCAGCTAATGTTGCTATGACTGAGAAGTCAGCTTTGTTCCTATAACATTGGCTGTTGATAGTCACCCTGGGATGGTGATTGAGACATATTCCATATTCCGTGACCAAAAGACGTTTGTTTCCATTGTAAAATGCCTGTGGGCAACGATGCTGAGTAAATGCCAATAGATACTCAGCAGCTGGCCTTGGTAGTCAATAGTTTTTTTTTTCCAGTAGCTAGCACAGCCCTGCTGATGACACATGGATGACAGCTGAGCGGAACAACAGAGTCCATACTGTCGCACATGTAACAGGTGATTTCCATTCAGAGGCCTGGTCTGTAATACATGGTATGAAAGAGCAGCTCTCTATATAGAGTTTGTCAACTGTGTATATGATATACTTAATATAACTGCTGGTGTGCTGCTGCATGGGTTGCAGACTGCCTTTTCTCCTTTTCAGTGCTTTCAGATATCAACAGTTCAGGTTATGATAAACATGCCCAGACTATGCCCTTTAAAAGCTCTACAACTTGCTGTTGAATTACCGATCACAGAATGGATTTGCATTGCACAATCATGTGCCATTGACGTCAGGCTTTATTTCAAGCCAAACAGCTGATTTCACCAATCAGCTCCTTCTTCTGTGATGGAAGGCATGCTAATCAATGCTATTAACTGGAGTATATTAGTGTTCCTTTGAAAGGAAAAGTTACCCCCGCCATGGACCTGCATTGCACACTATTGGCCAACACTCGATTATAGAGAGGATAGTCCATATTGTGAAGATTTAATGAGTTCTGGAAAGACAAAGTAAATCCAAAGACAAAGCATCTTGGCATTTCCTTTTTGAATGGCTACATGGAGAATGCATTTAGCATTAATATTACAAACAAATGTTTATTTTCTAGAACAAAGGTTCTCCATTTGTACAGAGGGACCATAATTTCAGTCTTTTGAGAGGAAAATTCTCATGTACAGCATTCTGAAAACCTTCAAGGATGCTGGGTAGCCTGGCTGCAGCTAGCATGTAAATAGATTCCCTGACTACTCAGGGAATCTTCCACACAAAAGAAGGCAGTGGTTTGACAGAAGAGGAATGCACCAGACTCACCTAGACCAGGCTGGAATCTTACAGGGGCAGAGCCAGAAACAGAGGCCAAGCTAACATAGAGACTATCTATCAAACTTTGTCATGCACTGCTTCACTAATGGAGCCAGCATTCCTCAGCAATGTGTAACAGGGGCTTGGCCATGTGAACCTTTCCATCCCAAATCCATCCTAACAACAAAAAATTCATAGCTCAAGCAGTGTGATGGGAGACTCAATATATAGTAAAAGTCACTTTGGTTTCATTATAGCCAAGAGCCAGGGAGATGGTGACTTTGGGAAGTGTCTTGGATTCAGGCACTGCAAAGGCACGTTGGCAAATACACGCAACATGTGCCTGTAATTTATACTATGAGGAATAATAACATCAGAGGTTGTATATTACAGCTCTGACAGTTGCCCCAAACAGACAATGTTCTAAGACTGTAATTAGTTGATATGGGTGGAATGACATCATTGTGGGGAATAAGCTCACAATGCCTGGAAGTAACACTGTGAGCAGGCAATAAAATGTGATAGAGATTCAGTGACAGGGAATCTTCATTTTTTGAAACGCGCACACACACACAGCAGTAGAGTTTACCTGAGGTCAATATTGGTCTCTCAAACTCTCCATGACCTGAAGAATGTGTTAAATCATTGATATTGCAGAGCTTAGAGGTAAAGAGCAGTCATGTGCAAAGCCCATGGCTATGGCATTTCTGGCTATGAGTATGAGACAGCTGGCACAACACAGCTTTCCTGATAATTAATATGAAGGCTGACATGTTTGCCTTACAGTGCACATTTCATTTGGTGCATATTTGAGAAGTACACCAGGTATGTAACCACCTCCAAGTCATCCGAGGGTCTAAGGAGGCTGGGTATTCCACCATTGGGAGCCCCTTCTCTATAGTGTCAGGGGTCAACCAACCCCTCCCTGGGGGAATGGGCTGACACCATTCGACTCAAAAGGGCCCATAAAACACCAACACACCTCTGGAAATGGACAGCTGATCCTCAATGGAGGATAGACAGTAAACAGGGCAGGAGGAAGTATCTAATTAGAGAGTAGAAGTCAAAGATGTTGCAAGACAGGCAACATGCCTGCAGCAACAGTTAAATATAGGCACAACAATACATTTAAAGAAATATTTGTGGAAATAATGAAAGTACCTTCGAACATCTTATTGCAGATGCCAGTTTATTCAACGGTGAAGGTTTACCCTTTCATAAACTTCTGGCATCAACGTGTAGCTAATCTTATTTTTAACTTTTATAGGGTATAAAGAAAGGTTTGATTTGATGATCCTGCACATAAAATGAACTATATACAAATGCATAAACCATCACCCAAAGCTTTCATTTAAGGGTCATACATATTGTTCAGATTTATAGTTTAGCGGATGCTACCACGACTAAACTATCAGAGAGAACTCAACCACTGAAAGTGCTCAAGTAAGTAAAAAACAAAACACTACAAATAATCTTCCCCACAAATCAGTATTCAAATTTAATCATTAACCCAAATTGTAAAAAAATGTATCAGCTGAATCCGATCCAGAAATCAGATAACGGTCAAATATTACAAGAGTAATTCTACAGACCAAAGTGAAAAACACCGTCGCCCTCAGTATCCTCATGAGAACAAGAGAGTGTAGCTCATATTATTGGACTTTGTGTCAGACATAAGATGCTGATTATTCTGGTGTTAACACATTTTCTTTGATATCTTCCCATCATTTTCAAAGTGGAACCAAACACAAAAAGTACAAGATCTGAGGTGTGCATGAACACTACGCATTAAGTCTGTTATACTGAGTGTACCCTCTGCCAAACAGACACTGGAAAGAAACATGAAAGACAAACATCAGAGGTGTAGGTAGAGTAGTATTATCAGTAGTGTGTGCTTTCGTGATAAGCACTGCAAACATTAAGACAGACGTCTAAAGTTATCCTAACTTACCCAGCTCTCCTCGTAGGGTCACCAGCTCCTGGGACAGCTCCCTGCGCTGCCTTGTGGCTTCATCACACTAAGTTGAACACATTAACAGAAGCTTAGTCATACAAATGCTTATAGTGATGTCAGTGTATCTGGATCTTTAGCAAATGAACAGCACAGACATCAAACTTACACACCATTAAAACAAACACTTTAAAGGTTGCTTGCATAGAATGCCAGATCATGGTTTGCCTTCCTATATCATACCCCCACTCAACACCTCCCCATCTCAGTAATGGTTTCTTGAACAGAATGTTGTGTTGCAAAATTTATCTCGCTATGGAAAGAAAATCAAGACAGAAAAAAAGCTTCAATAACTTGGCTTGTGTTTTCAGTCACACAACCTATACACTCTTACCCTTTGGCACACATTTCATAAATCTTCCCTCTCTCCCTCTTATTCAGTTTTGCTATGGACAGAGGCCAGCTTTGTAGCTGCAGTGTTTGTTAGCCTCAAAACTGATGCATAGATGAGCCACAAAAACAATTTAGGTCTATCTCTTAACTCATTCCAACCACATGAACAACCCTAAAATCATAACAGACCTTACATCAATAACAAACTGCATCACCATAACAAACTACATCACATAGACTGCATAAGCCACAATTTGTGTACCCCTTAAGAGAATGCAAGTCATCAGTCAGACTATACAAGCCAATTGACCACTTAACTAATCACAACAGCAGTAAAGAATTATCCGCATATTATCGTGCTTCGGCAGTAGTCTGAATCTATTTTCTTACTGCTGATTAGAAAAATGAAGCCAGTTACCCTCTCTGTGGTGCAGGGAGAACCGAGGCAGACTCTGCTGGCTGAGCAGCCCATGGTGCTGCCTCAGCCTGGGGCTTAGGTGCCTGGAGTGCCCCCACCCCCTCCAGGCTATGGAAGCCCAATTTGCCAGGACACACAGCAGCCTTGGTGGATGCACCACCTCCATATGCCTCCTCCAAGACTGCTCCGACTACATCTGAGGCAGGACTGAAAAAGCCGCTTCATTGGCTGTGCTGATTGAGTGCTGAGTGCTTTACCGTACAATATCTAAAAGAGGGGCAGGCTGCAGGGTGCATAAGGACAGCCTCCTCTCCACTAAGCTGAGGTCACTTTAAGAAAGCACTAAAAGCAGCCACAGAAATAACCAGAGTGGAGCAAGCTGATATATTTTAAAGTGCTACCTAATGTTCGAGTGATGGTGCAGGGTAACACTGTGTGGTGACCTTACCAAGGGATGACATTGGAGGAGGTTCAACACCATAACAACCCCCCCCCCACTCAAACTAGCACCAAGTCATTGCTACAAGTTTCTTAAGAATAAGATAAAATCATTTAATTACTTGGCAGGTAAATCTTTTATATTGTATGTTTCTTACAGTTAATGTACAGACATTGGGGGTTGGGGTGCCATTTTAAAGGGATGGCTTCAACTGCCTTAATATATCACCAAGAGAGTATATATTAGTTACAATTAAAAGAGGGAAAGTGGGGCCCATCCTCACAGCCAATAGAGGCTGGGATAAAAATATACTCTATTGATTATTAGACAGGCTGAAGGAATTGTAGACATGGAATTGGATTAGGCTTTTTTATATACCTCATACCACCATATGAAACTTCATGCCTTTGTGTCTCACTGTAATAGAGGATCTTATTAAAGTGGATATCCTATTTCCTTATTGAGCTGAATTGTGTGCAGAAATTCCCAAGTAATTGAGAATAATCTCTGGCCTCATCCAGCGAGTATACACGTCTATGATGTATCAGGACAGCTGCAGAATGACCCCATTTGGGAGATTTAAAAATCAATTGCAAGTAATTGATCCAGATCAGGTTACATTCTGGAGATGTTAAATACATATCAGAGGAATCAAGTCACATAAAGCAAGGGTATTGGATATATATTATTGATATCACTTGAATGTTGACCTGCATACAAGGTTACAATTTTATTTAGCGGATGCCTTTATCTAAAGCGATGTACATTTGAGAGAGAGAGCAACAGAAGTGAGGATCTAATCAGGAGTGAAAAATATGAGTGCCCTAAAGCCAAGCTCGAGTCTGACAGGATGTAGGTGCTATTAGACACTGGCCGGAGACAATGAACAAAATGAATAGAAGCAGAATACCTCAAATCCATCAAGTCAAATTTAATCCAGCATACAATGCTTGATAATTAAAAAAATCCCTTTGTGCTTGGAATTTCTACCATCTACTTGTAGAGAAGGCTTGGTGATCCATTTCCATTACTGCCAGGCCTCATTCAAACATGTGATAACAGTGAGAACAGTCCTCAGTGCTTAGCTGTGGTTCATAACCATATCAAGCCAACACGTGGGGCATTCTTACACAATGTCCAGCCTCCTATTCTTGGTGTTATGAGTGGCTACTAGATTTCACTACTGTCCACTGTATATGCCAAACAATCCAAGCCTAGCATTTTATTCCCATTCTTCCAACAAATTTCATAGTCCCGCTCATTAAAGAATTGATTTTTGTGGCATCATATTCATACCCTCTCATACTCATGTGGTACACGAATTGTCAGAAACAAATTTTTGATGAAAACATGCAAGTTTCCAATGTCAAGTATGCAGAGGGGCAGTGAGTGTGGCAGTCAACACTGTGCCAGGACTCAAGGGCTTGGACAGACAACTGCCTTGCTGGTTTTCAGAGGATTTCACCCCCCTGCTAATTTTGGGAGTTTGCCCCCTTACAAAGAAATGAACGGTCTACTGTGATTTTTCTAATATTCTGTCTCTCACTGTTAAGATGAACCTACCATGAAAAGTATAGACCGTTCATTTCTTTGTAAGTGAGCAAAGTCACAAAATCAGCAGGGGGTGAAATACCCATTATCCCCACTATAATCATTTTCACAAGCTTCCCACCCAAACGGAGAGATGAGAGTCAAACATCAGGCATGGGAGATCACCAAGTCTTTTGAATAAATAGTTTCATATTGGTTTGGTAGTTGTTGCATTTAACCCCATCTGCCATCTCTGATAATATTTCAATCTATCTGTCAACTCTTTTTATGCCTCCAAAATCAGTTGGTACTTGCTTTCTAATGCTTACATTCATGGAATGCACAATCAAGTTACAACAAGCAAGGGTTATGAAGAAGGTCCCTGCAAACAATGGAGAAAAGAAGAATATAAAATGTAATACTATTGCATAAAATTACATTTGACCAAAGAGTTTCTACTTTTCCAACTCAATAGGTTGGTGCTACATGGTAACTCAATCAATCAATGAGAATAACTTATCAATACTACTGGAGATGAAAGTAAATATGTGCATAATTCCTCCTCTTCCTTTACGAACATATAATATTTAATTTGTCATTTATGCTATTTAGTTGTTTATTTGGTTTGTTGTCTAAGCTTATTGCTCGCTTCAATAATCAATTTAATGTTATTATGGCTTTTTATCTGTCTTCTTATTTAATTTAAAAAAAAAACATAAATTCATCATCAATTGCTCATCCGAAGTCATGTCACGGATCTGCTGGTGCCTATCCCAGTGCTCGTTAGGTGGAAGGCTGAGTGTGCATGCTGTACCCCAAAGCTACTGTGGACTGGGGCTTTTGACATGTTAAAAATAAATCAAATAAAAAAAATGTAATTATTTCATAAGACAATGTGGACAACTGACTTAATATAAATGATATTTTCTTGTTTAATTTTGGAGTCAGAGGCTGCAAAAGTTGGATCAAAGCTACCATAGAGTGAACAAACTGTTGAAAATGGAGAAAACCCCAAATTGAGAGAATAAAAGGGAAATAAAATTAAATCCATTTAGCATATGCTTTTATCTAAAGTGGCATACATTTCAGAATTAGATAGAATGTGAATTGGCAAGTAATTAAACCTAGGTCTCCTGTTCAACATGCAAGTATTCTACAACTGAACCACCCGTGATGCTTGTTCAAAATAAGTATATCAATTAAAGCGAGAGCATGATGAATTTACTTCCATCAAAGAAAAAGTTTTGGCTCTGTCATATAGCTGACCCTGGACTCTAGGAGGCCACCTGGTCTTTGCAGGGTGCAAAAGCTAGATTGCCTGCACTGTTCATATGGACAAATCTAGACTGTTTGTACATCTCAAGCACAATCGGTACATCTTTGAGGATTCTTTTTCATGCCCATGTGGGCTACTTGCACCTACACAAACACCTCTTTCTGTTTATTTAACCTCCCTTCGTAAATAGGATCTGAAAATGATAACAGCGCAGGCCCATGTGCACATCTATGTAAGTGTAAGAAGTTTGATGAAGTACATGTCACACACAAGTGCCCTTGTTGCATGTTACTTACATTTGTCAACTTGATATGTGAATAATTTTAGCTTGCATACATTATTATATCTAGACACATTCTTTAATGAATTGGATAGAAAAACTGTACATAATCTTGGCAAACTTCTAATATGTTCAAGTTTCTATTGTCATTGGCTTGAGATCTGCGATAGGAAAACCATTAAACAGGGCTTATCACTTTCAATGTTGGAACCTGGAAAATCGAGATCAAAAGTATAGGAATTGTTTCTGAATATGTGATAAGTTGATAAACTGTTGATGGTTGATAAATTCAATTATAAACATGTACATCTTTGATACAAAGAAATCAGCTGATATAAACATACTACTTTAATGGCAGAGGTTTCCAACTTGGATCATGATCCTCATATTCTTTACAGAGGCATTCAGGCTCCCTCAGAATGCAAGGTGACCTTTCTTAACACCTGTTCAATGCACAATTTTTCCCCAATGGCATGGAGTCTGTTTTCTTACTGGGCCCCTGCAAGACAGTGACACCCCCCCTCAGTTTTTAACTATGCCTTGGCTGTGTGCCTGTTTGTAAGGTTGACATGGGAAATTCTTCTGTGACTTGCGTTTTTGCAGGATTTTTTCCCAGTAGGTTTCTCAAAAATATCCCTGGTTAGAAGAGAAGACAAAATGCCCCTGACATAAAGCCCAGTCTGGTAATGTATCGTTATGGTAAAGGGCCAAACCTATACTTGGTAATTAGACAAAAAGATGAAGCTATGTTTTTCAAGGATAACACTAAGTCAAAGTTACTGGAGCACAAATTGTTCCAAGTGCCCGGACTAATATACAATCCTACAGTTCTCTTAAGGTTGTCTTTTCCCTCTTTGTGGGATCCCTGATGAGCTCCCTTTTTGTATTCATCCGTCTCAGATAGACAACCTTGTCTAGGGACAGGTCCCTATAGTGTTATGGATAAATGAGGAAGTGTAGTGGTTTGGGTGGGGTGGATGGGTTGCTGATAGGATACGTCTGTTTGTAATGCACTGAGAGAGGGATATTCCCTCAGGGCATACAGTTCCTGGAAGCCAATCACATGGTACCACCATCAAAGCAGATCCAAAACAAACAGAAAGGTTTAACATTCATATAAATATATACTCAGCTCTAGAAATTTTGCTCATTCATTTGCCAAGCCAATTGTTGACACCATGTGATTCAATAAAAATCATAAGCTGGTGGATACCATAGTCCCAAATGTGATCATTAATTTATAGATATGTCTGACTCAGGCATTTACAGATAAAGATATTTATAGGTCATTGAACCTAAATGTGTAAATATGGAAGTAATATTTTATCTGTGGAATATTTTATCTGTACAAAATCACATGTTCTGGAAAAAAGTTTACAATTATACCATAGAGACCAAAAATGAGAGTACTTAGTTTGAATGTATTCTATACACTCCAGTTGGACCATGGACAAGAGAAGTGATGTAATGGTTTGAAAGGCAATAAAGCCACTGCAATTGCTTTCCATTAAAATGTTCTATTTTGTCCCCAAGTAGATAAATAACCAGAGTCTTACCTCAGTAAGGATTTGCTGTAGGACAACTGCAAGTGCTTCAAAACCGTGGTTACTAGCAGCCAGAAGTCCCCTAAGCAATTGGAGGCTTTGGTCCTTCCTCTCATACTGTGCATGGTAGTCCTTCGTAGCATCAGAAAGAACTAGATCTGGGGGTCCAACTGCTTGAGCTACTTGCTGCGGAGGCTGCTGCTGGCATGACCCGGCCTTCAGTTTGTCCCTGTCCACTGTAAAAGGACAAGTATTAAGTGTTGTGACCACGTTCAACATCCCCAGTCCCCGCTTCGTGATCCACTGCAGTTGGGTGAAGCCCAGACGGCACTGCTACTCCAACCCATGTACACTCAACAGGGAGCTGGATAAAGGCACTCCAATGTCAAGCCCTGGATGGTTGTCCAGCCAAGGACAGCGGTGCTGTCCAGTTAGCCACACCAATGATTCACAGAGCCATTAAAGAGTAGCTCCACCAGCAGCCCGGACATTGAAAAAAAGCAACCCTTGAATGAGATTACTTCCCCATATCCTGATTCAATCTTCTGCTCTGCAGACCCTGTGTTCACTGAGGACTGCTTATTTTAGCATGGCTGTGTCACAATGGTTTTGACTTACAGTAGCTTTATAAATACAACACCCCTCAGCACAACAACTACATCAACCCTGTTAATGAAGGCTTTGCTGATTTACCACATGCATTAAGAATGTAAGAAAGAAGCACAGTAAAGTTAAATGCTTATGATAACAGAAAGCTGTCTAGTGTGTGTATATGTGTGTGTGTGGGGGGGTCAGATTTAATGGGACTTATTGACATTGGACACCTGTGGATAACATGTTAAGATTCTGTTGAGGACATTGCGTAATGTGGCAATTAGGGCTTGCTTGCTTACATAGCGGTACCAGCTTTAATGAGGGAAATATACCACCATTGGCATTTAGGGATTATCATTCACTCAACACTGCACTGATGCAGTGGATTTGGGATGACAGCAGAATTTACTCATTAAAATGACTGAGAAACAAAAAACATCGTAATAAACAGATCTTTACAACAACAGAAAAAAAATTAAACTAAACTATCAGCTAGTCAAAATGGAAATTAATAGCCTCCCTTATACTCCAGGCTTCAGTCATATGCTTAACATGCAGCATGTGCCACATGAACCTCTATGTTGTAGTACAGGATAAAAATACTTAAGTTAAACTTAGACAAAATACTAATGCTAAGGGGGCATCACCCTGCTACAACATAACCTTGAGGACTGAATGGACCACACATTTAGGTAAGGCAGAATAACAAACTCCTTGTGCCCTTAATTGGCATAAAATTGCAGGATAACAATAAGATCTTTACACACAGATGTATGATACTTTATCTACAGTGTCTTAAAAAGCAACCTACAGTTTAAATTTGGTCAAGTTCAATCTAACTAGGGAGGAAACACTGGCTTCTGCTGTGGCAAGTAAATGACTGTGAGCCTGGAGAGGTGCAGGGGACAACTCTCTGGACGCCAGCCCGGTCAGGACAACACAGTGATGCAGGCGGAGAAACAACATTCCCGACTGGATGGTCCACAGAGAGAACAGTGTGTAACACACTAATAAGGACCTGGCTAAAAGACCACACAACAGAGTTGAGGCAGTAAAACAAGTACAGACTTAGCAGGATAAATGACAGTTGATAATCCAAATCCATGATAGCTTGGTCACTTTGCACTATATTCATATCACATGTTCCCTGGGCTAACAACTCTATCTCCTTAAAAGGCCATTTCTATCAATATAAACTATGTCTCACAGCTAAAGCAAACTGCTCAGCATAATAGAGTAGCACAGCCCTCAAGACAAATAAGAGGGCTAATCTTTGTTACTTAACCATACAAGTAACTAAGTATAGTATTAGCTATGGTATGTTGGAATCTACAAATACTCCAAGACTGAGGTACAATGGTTAAAAATTCTTGAATTAAAAAGAAAAAAATGGGGCACAAGGAACAGTATTCCCTGATCCAGCTGTTTTCCATGTTTTAATTCTAAGTTTAAAATCAACTCTGACCTATTGAACTCATGCTGTGTCTTGGACTTGTTCTTTGAAACTGTCATTATGTACAGAACAAAGTACAAGGCTGAAAAAAAATAAAGGTAACCTGAGGCAAGAATGAAGAAAAACAAATATAGATTTTCCCTATGAGTTTCAAGGCCTAACTTGTAGCCTGGTATCAAAAACGATAATCACAAAATTCTGATTTTAAAGGAAAACATTTAAGCTGTCCGTGAAAAAAGCACAGAGTTTTATTATTCTATAAAGGAACGTAGCCAAAGAAAACCTCTATGCAAAGTCCCATTATTTCAATATAAACTTTAAAAGATGTGAACAGTCAGTTACGCAAAGCAGTAAGGTCTCATCTTAATCATCTTTTTGTTCTTTGTGATACGTTTAGTGAATGGGAAAGGTTTCTCTGTAGAGGAACCCCCTCTGCTGGTCACATCACTAACAATAACCACAATCAGTGAATGCTAAGCAGATTGGCAGGTGTGTCACCATTTGAGAAGATTTTGTATAACACTGTGTGATGGATATTTTCTCTGAAACATTGAGACTATGCCATTATTGTTTATCTATGAAAGTCAATTTAAAAATCGCAAGGCCTATTTTTATGTGCATTTTTCCCCCCACATATCACGATTAGCCCCCACATTGTGGAGGTGGACACAGACCTAGATGGAGCTTAGGGCATTAAGGTTGGATGCCCTTCCTGATGTCTTGCAGTGGGTTTAAACTCTACCTCTGAATCGTCAGTTCCTGAAGTGCGTGCTCAACCACATAGCTACCATATCCCCCTTACTCTTAAGTGCCAATGATAAATTCAATTCAGCTATGTCAGTTTAGTCATCGAACAGGTTGTTATTGTAAAGAAACACATCATAACATACTGCAGCTCTTTAACAGTTCCTTACCAACATTGCGTCTCAATGAAGAATACAAGCACTTTACAGATCATGATCACTTTGCAACATTAAGTTATGTCGATATAAACCTGAATTTTATTGCTTTGGCAATACATGTACCAAAATTAGAATGATAAACCGAAATCGATAGAGGGAAACACCATCGTCATCATCTAAGGGGGAAAAAAATCTTCCGACATGGATATGACTTTGACCAAAAATGGACATTATGCAACAATTTTCTGCAAATATTTCAATAATTCATGCTCTTCTCTTGATAAATAATTCAAAATGTTCTTAGGAGGAAACCTAGATGACTATGAATCTATCATTCATTTCTTCCAAAGACTGCCCTGATGCTGCCAGGTGCTCTTCTGTTCCCCCTTAAGGCGAGAATGAGAGCACATATACCCACACACAGCTTTCTTTTCTTGGAATTGCAGTTGAGAATATACTTTTGTAATTCTCCTTTTATTCACGTTATACCCATTGCTTTTAATGATCATTTACATTTTCTGAAAAGCACTTAAAATTGATTTGAAATATCTTACAAATGAATTTGTCTGTGTTTTTTCAAGAATGTTCAGTGGCCCAAGAGAATTTATAGTAATTTTGATCCTAGTGCCTACAGATATAACATGCCTTTCCTTGTACCAGCCAATCTGTTTCTCAAGGCTTGAAGTACCAATTATTTTCTGTAACATCAACTCATATACTTAGAAGAAATTATTACCAACACTACAATCCCACCAAGAACTACTGCATTATTGAGTGCCATCCCAGCATAGTATTCTAGTGTTCCAAGGCGATATCACGCCATAGCACAAAGCATGAAGGGTGACGAAAGGCATAACAATCAAACACTTGTTACAGTGATGCACTGATACAATAACAGCAAGGAGAATTCTTAATGTTGAGACCATTTTGATGTGAGATTCTTGAAGTTTAAGTTAAAATACAAATACCTAAATGGAATTTTCCCCTGAGGGTTAGGGGGTCAACCACAAAAATCATAATTTTTATCATACATTATTATCACAACAGTGTTTCCCTCCATTTAGAAAGATTTAAGAGATGCCATAGTTCCATGTGAGTTTGTTTTTTCATCTGATGCAAACCGTATAATCAAAATAAAAATAATAATTTGACCATGTAAAATACTAAATAATCAAGCACGATACCTTTCTCTCGTGTAAAAACGTCTGATATTGCATACAAAGGCTACCATATTTGGCTATCATGATACAAAAAGCATCTCTTAAAATGGGAGAGGGTCACTTTTGAAATAATCTGATGGGAAAGCATTTCCCCCATAAATTCAACCACCAAAATAAGCTTTCTTTGGCTCAGGCTAGTGACTACAGAAGAAAATAATCCACATCACAGGCTAAAACTAGAGCACTAGGTTATCCAGCACACACCAAGCACGTTTTCACCGAGATCAAATATTTCCGCACAAGAAAAACATGTTATCAAGAACTAATATGACTACAAATAAAAAGCGACTTAAATTAGCGATTATTAATTAGCAATATATTTTAATATTTACAGACCATATTTTGGGTAGGTCTCATCCAAGGTTACAGATGCTAGTGCCCAAGATAGGTAGACTGAAAGATGAACCTCTCCTGGTTAACATACTAGTAAACTGCTAGGCTAAAAATAGATCTGACAAACAGCTAACATGTAAGCGACACCACGTATTGGGAGGCAAACACTCGCTGAGTATTTGCTACAGAAATTTAGACAAATAATTTGGCATCAGTACCAATATTAGAGGTACAATAAATGACAGACCTGCATGGAACACCACAGTGTTCTTCCTGCATCCTGACAGGAGCTGGAGGTTTCGCATTAAACCCTTAGCTGTCAGACGCACGTGGATGTTTGATAGGGAGAGCTTCG
Organism: Regalecus glesne; assembly: GCA_900302585.1. NCBI lineage: Eukaryota > Metazoa > Chordata > Actinopteri > Lampriformes > Regalecidae > Regalecus > Regalecus glesne. Next base: position 26,150 of record OMLC01042228.1, read on the forward strand.
GGGACCATAACATCTCAAAAAACAGGAACGAACGGCAAAGCCTTCAGCAAACAATTGCGCAAAAAAAGACGACAACAATTAAAAAAACAAGGCAAGCATTCAAAACAGGAAGGTTGAAGCTGGCTATGAAGCCCATGCTAGTGTGCTCCTTAGTGTATCATGCCTCAGGTAACAAGAGAGCGAGAGAGAGAGAGAGAGAGAGAGAGAGAGAGAGACTGTTACAGTACTGCAAAAATGAAGTCCACTCTCCTCATGTCAGCTCTCTCCCAATTTAACTGTCCATGCCCAGATGGGAGTGCTGGTATGTACAGAGAGGGGGTTGGGGGACTCAGCTGAATTTCATTGGCACAGCCTTTGACAGAAACAGGGAACAAAATCTCCTAATCCACTTGGTATAGCCTGATTTCAGCCATTCAACCAGCACATCATGCTCTCACAGCCAACCAGAGCAGCATCTCCATGCTGGATGATGGCGGTGGTGAGGGAGAGCGTCTAGATGCTGGGAGACTAGAAGAGGGGGATGGAATGAGGAGAGGGGGGAGTGGGTGGAGTTGACTGCCTACACTACAGCCAATGGGAATTTAATCCAGCCCCTAGGTCTTCCTTTCATTTGCTCAATTCTGCTTTTATTTCTATCACCAGCAGAGGGGTAGGGCAATGGCAGGAGGAGATGGATTGCCCATAACAAGGTTGAGTTTGATATGCTG
>OMLC01042229.1:0-21860 GCA_900302585.1 Regalecus glesne
AAGGATGCCACCTGGTCGCCTCCCAAATGAAGTTTTCCCGGCACACCAAGCTGGGATAGAGCGCAGGGTACAACGGGGTAGACACAGGATTAGATGGAGGGATTATATCTCGGCCTGGGAACGCCTTGAGATCCCCCAATCAGAGCTAGTGGATGTTGCAAGGGAAAGGAAAGCTTCGAGGTCCCAGCTGAAATCTGCTACCTCCGCGACCCGACACCGGATAAGCGGTTGACGATGGATGGATGGATGGATGGATGGATTAACTGGGAAAAAAGACTCTTAGATTCAGTTTTTACCCTGAAAAACTACCAAATATCTCCCGCAGTTCATTGATGACCAAATGTCATCAATGCAGCGCACAGGATCTATAGCAATAGGTAATCAGCGTACAAGGATACTCTGTGCTCCATGCCTCCTCTGACTATCCTTGAGAATACAGAAGAGTTTAAAAGGCCTATGGCCAGTGCAAATAATGAGGGTAAAAGGGAGCATCCCTAAGGTGTGCCACGTGAGAGGGAAGAGAGACAAATTCTCAGAATTAGTTTTAACACTAGCTACAGGGGAAGAGTTTAACAGGTGAATCAAAGAGATGAATTTGGAGCAAAAGCCAAATTTGTGTTGAACATTGAACAAACATTGCTATGCTGCATGGTCAAACACCAAAGAAATCACCAAGTCTGCAGTTGGAGAAACAGAGGGACATAGAACCACACTTAAAAGTCTACACTCACTGAATGACAGTTGATGGCCAAGGATAAAACCTGATTGGACTTTTAAAATTATGCTCGGATGACAAGTCTCTAGCCTGTATAACAGCACTTTTGCTAATAGCTTTATATCATTATTTAGTAAGCTTATAGGTCAGTAGCTACTACATAGATTAGGATCCTTATCCTTCTTTAATATAAGATAAATCAATGCTTTGTTAACTGTTAGAGGCAGAACACCCTTTCCTAAAGAATAATTTTAGACTTCCGATAGTATTGGAGCAATTTGTGTGGAGAACGTATTGAAAAATTCAAATAAAATAAATAACCATCTGGGCCAGGGCTTTTGTTACTCTGCATTTGAGAAATACAGGAAGTAATTTCTTCCAAGCTAAGGGGTTCATCTAAACAATTCGTTAGTTCTTCACTTAAGGTCGTCAATTCTAGACTATCAAGAAAAGTATTCATAACAGATGTGTCAAGAGGGGGTTGTGGTTTGTAGAGTGTGGAGTAAAAAGAAGCAAACAGTGAGTTTATTTTTGATGGACTAGTAGTCAGCATACGAGATGAGACAGAGATTTGTGGTATAAAGTGGAAAGCACATTCATGTTTAAGTTGTGAGGTCAGATGATAGCCTGCTTTATCTCCATACGTGTAGGAGGTCACTCTTGTACATCCTATTAGATAGTCTTCCTTCCTTGTTCATAGCAAGTCAAATTCAGTTTGTAGCTGCAGATGTTTGGTTGTTAGACCTGGGTCAATTGTTGAGGCCTGGCCCCTGTCTATATCCAGTAATGCATTGAATAGTTCCTGCTGTTTTAATCTCCTATTTTTACTTACATTGAAGGATATGATGCCCCTATAAGAGTGATGAGAATACCTCATCAGACCTGTTTGTTTGTAGGAAAAAAAATCTATATTTGAGGACACGAAGTCATAAAAGTCTGTGTTGGCTAGTAGGCCTGAGTTAAGTCTCCATCCTCCGTGATTTCTTTGTGAACTAGTGGGATGACAAATATCTAAAATGTGAGGTGTATGGTCAGAAATTATAATGGCCGTGTATTGTGCAGAGTTGACAAAAGAAAGTGGTGTTATCAATAAAAAAGTAATCAATCCACTAATAGACCTGATAGCATTAGGGTGGAAGAAAACCCAGGGATCTACACAGACAATTTGATTCATATAACCTGAAAATATCTTAGATATTGCAGTAGGTTTTACTGATTTAGACTCGGAGCGATCTAATGCAGGGTTTGTAACGTAGTTGAAGTCACCTCCCAAAATTAAAATATGGGTATCTAAATCTGGAAGATGGGAAAGCATTGTGGACATAAAGTTTGGGCTGTCCCAGTTGGGAGCATTTATGTTTGCTAAAACAGTGGGTATTTGAAGAAGAAGAAGGATTCCCTTATCAGTCCCGCAAGGGGAAGTTTGGATTTCTCTGCATTTTTGACCCAACCTATTGTATAGGAGCAGTGAGCTGCCAACATATGGCGCTCGGGGAGCAGTTAGGGGTTACGTGTCTTGCTCATGGACACCTCGACATGCTGTATGCAGGACCGGGGATCGAACCTGCAACCTTCCGATTGCCAGACGACCGCTCTACCCACTGAGCTATGCCGGCTTCCAACGTATTCTTTTAATTGCAAAAGTAAAAATCCTGTATTTCACAAAATCATGTGAAAGAACATTTTTATTCTTGAATGGAAAGACATTTGAGATGGTGTCTGGATGCTTGAGATATATTTCTAGCTGGTTATTATTAACATTTAGTACCCATGTCGGACACCCATGTTTTTTACACAGTATTGCTGAACTATAGATTTTACAGAACAAAGGTTAAAAGCTAAAACTACCAAATCATGATTTGTTATTGGAAGAGGGTATACTCATTAGAACCAGAGGGGAAACCACAGTTAGTCAGCTATTTCTACCGCTGCTGCCAAAAAGTACTGTTCCTGTCTGACAAAATGCCCAGAAAAGCTGATTGTTTGGTTATGTTTGATATATTTTTACATAGGCACATTAAGCATGGATTTTTTGTATCTCAATCAAGCAGTAGAACTTAATTCAAAGTTTTTTGGGTTAAGTGTAAGCTTAACAGTCTATTTGTGGGGGGGGTTGCATGTGAGAATTTGGCATTGAATGGAAATAACATTCTAATTCTGATTTTACCTTTTATAGGTATCTGAACTGAAAGATCAGGGCAACAAAGCACTGAGTGCAGGGAATATTGATGAAGCTTTACGCTGCTATGCGGACGCTTTGGCCCTTGACCCCTCAAACCATGTCCTCTATAGTAACCGCTCAGCTGCACATGCTAAAAAAGGCAACTATGAGAGTGCCCTTCAGGATGCCTGTCAGACTATCAAGATCAAGCCTGATTGGGGCAAGGTAAGGTGACATTGGTCTTGTTTTGGTCTTGATGATAAAAGTCAGTCAGCAAAAATGTCATGATGTCTCAAAATTGATTTATCAGGGTTACTCTCGGAAAGCAGCTGCCTTAGAGTTTCTTGGAAGATTTGAGGATGCTAAAGTGACTTACCAGGAGGGGCTCCGACGAGAGCCAAGTAATCAGCAACTCAAGGAGGGTTTGCAGAACATTGAGGCTCGGCTAGCAGGTAGAAGTTGTAGATTAATTTTTATTTTTTCATTTTTACTTGCCTCCATGATCGTTTTTGAAGTTGGCTCCATTATCTGTTCACATCTAAGCAATGGCTAATAGGCTCTCTAAAGGAAAATCACATCTTTAGTATCTGGACACATTACATGTAAACTGAGTGATGCTCTGTGACCATAGTGAAAATACTACTAACCATCTGTTAATGACCTCACCAGAGAAGAAGATGTTGAACCCCTTTGCTATCCCCAACTTGTTTGAGAAACTGGAGAGTGACCCTCGGACCCGTGAACTGCTATCAGATCCAAGCTACAGAGAACTGTTGGAGCAGCTCAGGAACAAGCCTTCAGAGCTTGCCACGTATGTGTATTTTAAAAGATTCAGCTAACAGTTTTTGTTATCTATCAGACTGGTTTAATTATGTATTTATTGATGAGATTAAAGAAATTAGAAGAGGAGCAGAGCAGAAGACATTTTGTGAAAGGTGGCTAGATTAACATAATCTATTACTATTAATTTTATGTTTGGTGGCCAACCAACGTTTTGTTTGTTTCTGTATTGTAATGGTGTATGATCTTCCAGTGCAGAATTAAAAGGATGGCCTACTGTAGTATAATAGAGACACCTTTTCATACACTAGCATTGAAAGGGGACCAAAGTCTTCAAGGCCAGTCTAGAATGTTGAAATATGAATAAAATAAATAGATAGATATGTTAGCATGTTTTTCTTATTTTGAAAAGGAAACTGGAGAACCCATAAAAACAACTAAATTGTTGTTGTTTTCAGGAAACTGCAAGATCCTAGAGTAATGACAACACTCTCTGTGTTGCTTGGGCTAGACCTGGCTGGGATGGAGGAGGAGGAAGAACCAACCCCACCTCCTAAGCCCAAAGAGACTCAGCCACCCCCTCCCAAAGAAGAGGACTTACCCGAGAACAAGAGAAAGGTTTTGACGATAAACTTTACATCATAATTCTGATTATCATCTCTAAAGCGCATGATATTGTAGTCATAGAGGGCTAGAGAGACTGGAGATTATCAGTAAGCTTTTTCTTTAGTTTGCTGGAAAAACATTTAAGCCTTCAAAACCCACGATATAGCTTTGGAGAAGATGAAGCTCGCATGTCTCATTGATATTTTTCATATAGTGAGATTGAAGCCATTTCAACTTGGTTTACTTCATTTCTGCCTCAAATTGTGATTTCTGTTGTTTGACTAACTAGGCTCTGAAGGAAAAAGAACTTGGAAACTCTGCATATAAGAAGAAAGATTTTGATGATGCACTGAAACATTATGAGGAGGCAATTAACCATGACCCTACCAACATGACTTATATTTCGAATCAAGCAGGTATGGATAGTCATCGTGTAGAAAAGATGTCAAGTGAAAACACTGAAGTAGTGGGGGCTCCGGTGGCATACGGGGTTAAAGTGCTGTTGGCGCATCTCTGCGTCATGCAGCTGGGTGTTTGAATCCCAGCTGCACCATTTCCAACCACGGCCGAAGGTCCATAGTTAGTGGGGCATAATTAGCTAAGCTTCACATGGGGATAAAGGTTAGGTTGGATAAAGCATTTTAGGTTTACTAGTGTCCCGCGCTGGGTTGCCCGAGCGCTCGTGGTTAAGGGAACGGAAATTACTCTGCTTCATTCTCCTCTGACGGCCAAGCACGGCTTTCCCTGCGAGTGTCAAATAGTGAGGGCTAGTGGTCATGTGACTTGGAGGAGACGCATGCTAAGGCTTCCTCCTTCCTGTTGACACTAGATGGGCATCAAAGCGACAGATCCAGCTATAGGCAACTCGGGTAATTAGGGTGGGGAAAAAGGGTATAATAATAAAAATTTTAAAAAACACTGAATTATTTGCTAACTCAAATATCAAATTCCTGAACCAATTCATCATCCAGATAAGACAAACTGCTATTCATGCAATTAAAAAAGATTTAGTGTATGTAGCATGGAAGAAAACATGCTAGAGAGTTATGGTATAAAAAATGCAGGGACCATGGTAGCTCAGTGGTAAGAACAGATACTTGGGGAACTGGCCAGCAAGATGTTGCAGGTTCAAATCCGCTTTGGGGCTTCAGGAAGTGCCTCTGACCCCCACACTTCATCTACGTCTCTGTCTATCCACACAATGTGGGAACTCATTGTGACATGTAAAAATGGACCTCTCATTTTTTTATGCATTCAATATGAGTTTTTAAGGTATTATAAATTTGTGTTGAATTCTTTAAAGTTGACTGTTCCTGTCTGCTTAATGATTGATTGACAAAACTTTATTTGGAACATCTAAAAAAATGGAACCCAAAAGAATAATGTACAATATAGAGATAAAATTGAGGGAAAATTCCCTAAGTACTGTAAGGTACTGTGGCCATAGCAAATTAGGTGAAAAAAGAAAATGAGTAGATATGTATTTATAAAAGAGCAGATAGAAAGTTTAAAGGCAGTAAGCTTTACCATGTTAAATCATCTCTCCTTGTTTTTATCTCAGCTGTGTACTTTGAGAAAGGTGACTATGAGAAGTGCAGAGAGCTTTGTGAGAAGGCCATTGATGTGGGCAGAGAGAACAGAGAGGACTACAGGCAAATTGCAAAGTGAGTTTCTTTCCACAGCTTTATTGAACATATTGCTGTTAATTAATCCACTGAGAGATTATTATTGTATTAATACATAATACATATTTGACATGTATGTAATCATACAATTATTGGTTTTAAATATTACTATATGGCTGCATTCATGATGTCATTTGTACATGTTTTTTGTACCGTCACCAAACTGGTGAAAGTTGGTTTATTTGATAATGCTAACTAAAACTTGGATGCATTTTGAATTTTAAATCGAATCATTATAATTCAACATAACATGTTTTGCTCTTGACTGATTTAAGATCATCATAACGTGATCAAAAATAGCTTAATATGCCACAATTTGCACCTTAGGTTTCTTAGTCAAGGATAATTTCAAATTCTGTTCATATTGATTCATGTCTTCCTATTCTTGCAGGGCCTTGGCTAGAATTGGCAACTCCCACTTCAAGCAGGAGAAATACAAAGAGGCAATTCAATATTTCAACAAGAGTTTAACAGAGCACCGCACCCCTGAAGTTCTTAAGAAGTGCCAACAAGTGAGTTATGTGCTGTCTCCATGAGTTGTTTTTTTTATGGAGCCGTGCTTTGCCAACTGAATATATTAATAACTTCAGATGCCAGGCTGTATTTATTGAGATGACAATGCAACCTGCCAAAATCATCTAACACCAAATGCTTGGAGAATGTTTTTTGTTACTTTAGATTTTTTTAAGATCTTCAATGCTACCAAGGTGTTGTACCTCCTTGAACACTTTCTCGTATTTTAAGAACACTGTTATTGAAAGATTACTATAATCAGCATAGTAGTTTAGAAGAAGAAGCTTTGTACAACAAAATTTATACTCTGGATTTTTAACCCATGCTATTGTACAGAAGCAGTGAGCAGCTGGAATACCTGGGGACCATTTATTTTCCCTATGTTCAGGGGCACAGGCAGGAGTATTAACCCCCAAATGCATGTCATGTTGTTGGTGGGAGGAGACTGAAGCACCCAGAGGAAACTCATTCAAACTCCACAGAAAGAACCTGGGATGGGGTTCGAAGCCAGGACCTACTTCTTATGAGGCAACAGTGCTAACCACTGTGTGCCAATGGCAAATGTGAAATTTAGATGCAAAATCTTGAATTTGAATATTGAATCAAAATTAGATGTATTGATGACCGAATTTGATTTGCCTTGTATCAGATGTGAGATGACACACATGGTTTTCAAAATGTTCCCAAATGCTATCAAGTGCCAATATTTCCACTGACGTGTTTGCATTGTAGCTATAGATTCTTGACTACCTTGGACAGAAATGACGTTTTACCCGCTTTGATTGCTACACAGCTAATAAGAACATTAAATGACTGTTTACATTTTCACTTAATAATTAGGCAGAGAAAATAGTGAAGGAGCAGGAGAAAATAGCCTACATCAACCCTGAAGTTGCTCTGGAGGAGAAGAACAGAGGCAATGAGGCCTTCCAAAAAGGTAGGAACCTGTATTTGGTTGTTTCTGTTTTTATTAATTGCAGTAGTTGTTAATTGCCCTTGTCTCGAAGTCTGTATCTTATGGTGTATTCTTAGCATTCTACTTTTCACACTGCCAGCCCCATTTCCCCCCACTCTTAACAATGTTGAACAGCGCCAAGGGAGATGGAAAACAGTTGTTTTAAAATGGCATTGCCCATAACTTTTTTATTAGTAGTACTCTTTCTAGAATTGAATAATTTGAGGAAAATTTGAGTTTGTTAGCCTACACTTAGCCCAAGAGAAGGCTGAAAGGAAAGAAAGTCACTTTATTTGTTCATTGTATTCTTACAATGAATTTTGTCCTCTGGATGTATCCCATCCTATTATACAAAAGCAGTGGGCAGCTGCAGCACATAATGCATTTTGCTGACAATTAAATTGGCTCCTCTTCCTCCAACCTGAAATAAATTCATTCATGCATCCCTTGATTATTAAAATACCTGCTTATTTTTTCTATAAATGTGGTCTGTGTTAAGTATCTTGATATTATTAAGCCAAAGAAAAACAGTGAAATTTGTTTTTGTGAAACAGGAGATTATCCTGTAGCCATGAAACATTATACTGAGGCCATCAAGAGGAACCCCAATGATGCCAAGCTCTTCAGTAACAGAGCGGCCTGCTACACAAAGCTATTGGAGTTTCAGCTTGCTCTGAAGGTACTGTGTCACCGAACCATCCCATGTGAATGAGATGCTAATTTGCCTCTCATATAAATTCATTTCAAATTGAAAATTCCAATCATATCCTTATCTGTTTTAGGATTGTGAAGAGTGCATTACACTTGATCCCAGTTTCAGTAAGTAGGGAACTTTAATCGATCGATGTTGGATAGCTTTATCATTCAAATAAACTGTCTTTTTGGAATTAAATCTTGGGCTTGCTGGTGGTATTACTTTATGCAATAAATATATTAAATGGTAAATGGGCTTGTTATATAGCGCTTTTATAGTCTATTAATGGAAACATCTGTAATAGATAAGCAAATGAACTCAATGCTGGGAAAAATGCCTATTTTATAGTGTTTTGATTTTAGGATATTTTTAAAATTATATTAAGCCATTCTGATGTGCTCAGTCAGTTAAGTATGTACCATGTAAGCTCAGGCTTATGGCTTATCATAGCATCCTGGGTCTCTATTAGTGCTGGCTGCATGTCTTCCCTTGCTGTCTTCACTCATATTTCCTGTCTACATTAATGTCTTTGTCCACAGTTAAGGGCTACACACGCAAGGCAGCTGCTTTAGAGGCCATGAAAGACTTTTCTAAAGCCGTGGAAGCATATCAGAAGGCTTTGGAGCTTGACAGTTCCTCAAAGGTAGAGTCTATAGCCCTATGTTTAACTTTATATTGGATCTACAGTATATATCTGAACCTGAACCCACGCACAATCTTTCACTCACATAACTTTCTGTCTTAAGTTCCCATGGAAACTGATAAGGACTATAACTGTGCCATATCAGTGTTCAACTCAAAGTGTCTTAGTTCATCTTTTCATATGCGGATATTGTCATAGTAAGTATGGTTTTCTGTCTTATAGTCAACTGTGGGGATAAGACCGGAAAAAAAATATCCCAACACTGAGAAATAAAGTTTATTTCCGTGTCCCTGAATTATAAAACATCATGGAGAATTAATTGACCTTACAACTGAATCCAGAAGGTGGATATTGGTGATAAGCAGAGCAGATATTCCTGAACAAAAACTCAGAAATTAGTTTGTTGTGAACATATTGTTTCAGGCAAAGCTGTAAAAGACATGTTTTTCATGGTTTGATCCAGGCATCTTAGTTCCAATGAAGATAAATCTTGTGTGGTTCCAAATTTGTGGCAACAGTTTTGGGAAGGCTTTTTATTGTTGGAGCATGATGATGTTTTGGTACACAAATACATGGTTTGCTGAGTTAATGTGGAAGAACTTGACTGGCTTGCTCAGAGCCCTGACCTTAACCCCATCCAACACCTTGGGATGAGTTGGAATCCAAACTATAAGCAGGTATTCTCCCCAACATCAGTGCCTGATCTCACATGCACTTGTGACTGAATGGGAGCAAGTCTCTGAAGCCATGTCTCAAAATCTAGTGGAAAGACTTCCCAGTGGAGTAGCTGCTATAGGCTATTATAACTGTACAGGAGGGACACTCCATATTAATACCCATGGTTTTGAATGAGATAACAAGCACATTTTGCAGTGATGTTTAGATGAGTGGTGGTTTGGTTTCTGGTGTCTCCTTTAGGGATAGGGTGAGAAGTTCAGACATACGTGAGGAACTTGGAGCAGAGCTGCTGCTCCTCCAAGTAGAAAGGTGCCATTTGAGGTGGTTCTGGCATCTAATAAGGAAGCCACCTGGTCGCCTCCCAAATGAGGTCCAGCTGGGAGGAGGCCACGGGTAGGCCGAGGACTAGATGGAGGAGTTATATCTCCACACTGGCCTGGGAACACCTTGGGATCCCCCAGTCAGAGCTAGTTGATGTTGCAAAGGGAAGGAAAGCCTGGAGTTCCCGGTAGGAATCTGCTACCTCCTTGACCCGACTCCGGATAAGCGGTTGACAATGGATGGGTGTTTGGGTGAAAAAGTAGATTTGCTCATGTAGCATACAACTCCTCAATCTTTAAATTATTTGAATAACTAATGATTAAGTTAATCGAAAGATGAATAAAGAAAAGGACTCTTTACCACCCTCAATTTCAATTTCTCTCATTCAGGAAGCCACAGAGGGCATTCAGCGTTGTGTCATGAGCCAGGCTGTAAGGAACGACAGCCCTGAGGATGTGAAAAGGAGGGCCATGGCAGACCCTGAGGTCCAGCAGATTATGAGTGACCCAGCCATGCGAATGATCCTGGAGCAAATGCAGAAAGATCCTCAAGCGCTCAGCGAGTAAGCTTGACCCTGGTTGAAAGTGTTGACTCACCTTATTGTCAAGTACTGCAAAAGTATACAATTAGTCATTGAATGTACAAAGATTTAAATTAATTTCTCCCCCTTCTCTTTTTTCTCTTAGTCACTTAAAGAATCCAGTAATTGCTCAGAAGATTCAGAAACTCATAGATGTGGGATTGATAGCCATACGGTGATGGGAGAAAACAGCCAGACTCCTGAAGAAACTGCAAGACCACAGTGGAACAAAATGCAATTCCTTACAGATATTGGCTCCTCATCTCTTTTTGCCTTCAAATGTCACATCGTTCCCAGACGCAGACTTTCATATGTATTCATATTATTCCCAGTCTCAGACTTCCCATGTATTTTTTTTAATCAATCATATAATTTCTACATGATAGTGATGGAAGTATATTTGCCCTCCGCAAACAACCCCACAACGTTCCCTCTGTAAGAGATGGTAACAGTGTTGGCAGAAAATTATGATTTAAATGTGGTGCACCACCCATGTCACCATTTAAAGGGGAAATCCTCTCTGAAATGGTTCACATCTATAAGTTGTCAATAAAATACTGTAAAGAGTTCAGAATTCAAAGTAGAAAATTAAATTGTTGCATGACTAAAAACAAGACACAATTGGTAATGACTTAGTCATTTGAAAATGTCAAAATAGTCATTTTTTTTGCCCTACTGCCTTGATCACTGCAAGTATATGTTGTTTAAGAGATACAAAAAACAGCCCTGTGTGCATCTCTTCTTTCTCCCATCTGATTTTGATAGCTTATCTTTCAATCCCTAGCCCAGTGATACTCAATCATTTGCCATAGAGGACCACACATGTCGTTTTTCAGCCCAACACTACAGGTGCTCTGGGTGGTCGTGAGACGAGAAAAGTGCTATATGAGAACAAATCTATTTACCGTTTACAGTTGAGTTCATTGATTAGCACACTTCCTGCCAGACAGGAGAACAAAGCAGTTTATTCAAATTTTATTTCTTTGACTACCTGGGTTACTGAAGAAATAAAGATAGCTGGTGTATTTTTGAGGTTGGAAAAAAACCCAGAATACCCCTGGTACATGGTTGAATATCACTACCCTTGGCATTCTTATATGAGTAGCTCTCACAAACACATTAGAGAACAGCAATAGGATCTGAACTTGTTGAAAATCATTTTAATTTAAAACCTATTCCTGTGAAGGAAAAGTTAAGTGTACTATTAATTTTACACATCTCTCTGTTGACATGGAGTTGGGATATGGGGGGCTTAGGCTGGATCACAAAATTGCAATAAAAAGGAGCTTGTTTGTATACCCCATGAAGTCAAACATTAATTTGCATTTCTGTAACGGTCAAAACTTAAATAATGTCAGGTTCCCGGTTGTAGCATATGTTCTAAAGTTTCCTTCTTCGCAGATAAAAGTGTAGGGCTATGCCTTTTTACTAAACTCCACTAATAGTTTGGGTTTGGCCGAAGGAAGGCATAATGGCTTGACTTCAGGTGAGTCCAGTGTCACGTTTTATTCTTGTGGTTAGATTAAGACTTAATGGCTCTAATAGCATATACGATGAAAGGTCCAGATCTTGATCACCAGCAACATGTAGGCTGATTTAGATTGTCAATGCTTTGACCATCTGGTGCACATTTGTATTCAATACTTGAACACAGCTTGACAACCAGCAGCAGTATTGATGATTAATAGTTTAATGACTGATCTTAAATTTAGCTTGGCATTGGCTGCTGTGACCAAAGCTTGGTGACGGTTTCTGTTTTGAGGTTAAGGGACTTATATGAATTGTGTGTTTAGGGTGAATTTACCTTCTTCAAATTCTGCAAAACGGTGATGCCCTCTGTTGTGTTGCTTGAGTTATAGATTCAGTATTGTTTTTCTTCGTGCTTAATATTCAGTTTTGACTTCTGCTTCTTGTTGGGTATCGTTACATGTTGCAAACCCTCAGCAGGGTACCACCATAGTTCAGTGAACACCTTGGACTGGGAAGTAGATGGGACAATTTCAATTTCACAATTCAATGTTTTTAAGTGTGATATCTTTAATCTCTTTGCTTTGGACACTGCTTTTGCAGTCTGACCAGATAATTAAACTGTCAAATATCCATTCTAAGAGAAAATGAATAGCACCAAGTATTAAGCAACATATTAGGCATGGCTAAAAAGTACCTCAGAAGCATTGTTGCCACTTTAACACACTTTTCTATAGTGAGGGATAAGGAAGTGAAATATGAGTTTATTCAATCCTTGTTTTTTTGTTTGGGCAGTTCCAGAAGTTTTGCTGTAAATACAATTCTTTATGAATTGTAAAGCACAATGAGATTAAAAAGGATATTTTCACACATTTTCACCATTTACCATTGTAGTACAGCTAGCCTGTGAACAGTATGGTACTCTAAAAGGATAGAAAAAGAAATTGTCCCTAAATTGTGAAGTAGAAAATGACTGTTCTGCAAAATAAATATGAATGTATTTCGAAGGCTACTTGTGCCTATTTACATTTTTGTGTTAATTTTAATTCCTGGTTCACTTGCACCATTTTGCAGCAGTTCTGTAGTTTGATTCCAGCATGGGGAGATGTATATCAAATGGCATACATGAGTGGTACAGTTACAGAGAAAGCTGTTCTCTTGAGACTAAAATGTTGACCTGATGCTTTCAGCAATTGTTGATCATATTTTATACTCTTGATATGCAGCAGGAGTATATTCGCACCATTTTAATACACCCTCACCATGGTTTACTCAAGACTTGTAATTACAAAATGGATACCACATAAAATGAATAGGCTATCAGGATCAATCAACTTTATTGGTAAAGTGTTCCTTTTGCACACTTTGGTACACAACTGCTATAGGACTTGGATAAATCACTCATGCGCACACACAGATACCAAAAAATAAATGCAACAAACAGGATATATGGCCAACAGTTAGTTATACAGAGTCTCGTATCCCCATATATCAAGAAAAGCCACTTTATCTAGCCATTGTATTCTTATGAAATTTGTACTCAGTATTCAACCCATCACGTTGAATAGGAGTGGGTATTTGCAGCGTCCGGGAACTCTTAAGGGCTCTTTGTCTTGCTCAAAGTTTGTCTTCAACAAACTTTCAGAAGGAACTGGGGATTAAACCAGAGGCCTTGTGATTACTAGAGGACCTGCTTTACCTCCTGAGCCATTGTTAACCCAATCCTCAAGAAACCCTGTATCACAGTATTAAATGACTACAAGCCCATAACCTTTTCCCCTTGCATCTGTGGTCTTGAAATCCTTCTTGAGACTGGTGTTGAACTACTTGAAGGAAATCACAAGTCCCCTCTTTGACCTCACCTAGCAGACAGGTCAGCGGACTATGCAGTCGACATTGGATTGATATCTCCCCGATTCCTCAGGGACCAACACAAAGGTCTTGTTTGTAGACTTCCTCCTAGTGTTCAATATCATTGTCTCAGATATCCTCCATCTCAAACTCACTAAACCTTCCAAACTAAACTGACCCTGTAATATACTTGTTCTCAATCTGGTTCTTCTTCATTACTTCCTGTAGGAGTATTGGACTGTAGTGCTTTGAATGTAATCACCGAGATCTTGTAGGTTATTTTGAATTGTAAGGGGGGCCTATGGAGATTAAAGAATGGGTGATGTGGGACTGACAGGTAGCTCTAGTGAGTAATCTAGCAGCTGGATTTTGAACCGACTGTAAACTATTTAAAACGGCTTGATTTAGGGAAGCGTAGATTGAGTTGAAATAATCTATAGGGGAGAGGATGAAAGTGTAAATTAACATTATAGTGAAAGGGATAAATATGGTATGAATTTATAAGAATAGGTCATTGTGATTTGCAAATGACTTCTACTATTACTACCACCATCAATCACTACAACCATTACTACTACCAAAGCCACCACCACCACTACTAGGACTATTACTACTACTACTACTGTTACTGCTGCTACTACTGTTACTGCTGCTACTATTACTACTATTG
The DNA here is from genome assembly GCA_900302585.1 of Regalecus glesne. NCBI lineage: Eukaryota > Metazoa > Chordata > Actinopteri > Lampriformes > Regalecidae > Regalecus > Regalecus glesne. The sequence goes on from OMLC01042229.1 coordinate 14,320, forward strand.
GCACTTGTGCTACTACTGCTGCTACTATTACTACTACTATTACTGCTAGGACTACTACTACTTCCACTGCTGCTGATACTACAACTACTACTACTACTACTACAAATACTACTACTTCGTCTTTTTTTGTGGTTGGCAAACGACTTTCTGGTGAGTTACTGCTGTTGGCGCACAGGAGTACGTGTCAGGGAAAGGTAAATTGACTCTTGTATAGCGCTACTACTGTAGAAACAAAAACATCAAAGTATAGAAAACCAAAGAATTAAACTCAAATTCCGCGTATCAATCCGGTTGAATTCGATTTCCTTCTTCTCAATCTTTGGAACACTGCATCAATCAGTACGTTTCACCCTGTTGACAAGATAACCACACCTCCCTCCAAGACATTTCTTTGCATTTAACAACGAGTTACTTGAAGGCGCCTGGCTCGTCCTCACACTAGTTTACAAGTGAACACTCCATCATGAAACATCACAAAACACACAATTTGCCGTTGCCGACCAGCGTTAGCAATAAGCAACAGCTGCCAAATAATTTGGCCCAAATGTGAACTGAATTGAACTGGGGTGCGTTACTATCAACACACGAGTGAGTCATGAACCTAGTTCAGTGAGACAGGATAAGGAACTATCCAGGCTTTTTCTCCTCTTCAACACGCTTATTCTCAACCAGGGGACATATTTCTTGAAACTGACACCCCAGCTGGCCCGTCCACCCCCAGCAAACCGGGTCTGAGAACAAATTATCCGCTTATATTACCAAGTTTGATGAGCGATGACAGGATTGGTTAGCTTTTGATAGCCATCTAGCTTGATCAATAGGTGATGTTACGCTACAACTACCCACGACTAGCTAACTTGCTCGGTAGAATACCATTTGATGTCAAAGTTAAATTCGCTAAGTCAGCACGAAAACTTGCCATTTAACACGATTATGGACTAACGCTTATCATTGTGCTGTGCTCGGTTTCGTTCTTTGATCAAATACTCAATTGTTATTTTGATTGTTGTGTTTTCACGGAAGAAAAAATATCGGGTGATGCATAACAGCTAACAATGCTAACATTAGCTGTTCGGTAACATACTGCACCGGTTATCTTCAATGGTTGAGGGGGAAATTGAGATAACATCGATTAACGGTCGTCACCTAGTTTTTCTGATTTGGGCAATATTTGAGTGCGAACAGCCATAGAATAAACTGATCGTTAATCTCGAACACCAGTATGTCCAAGGCAAAGAAATCAGGGCAGCAATATTTACAAGTCATATCAGCCAGACGACTTTGATCATCTCTGTACACCAGAAGGGGTTTTACGTTAAAACATTGCTGTCCCAGCATTGTGTTACATTTCCAAACAAATAGCTGGCTTGCTAGTTAAAGTCGTGGTGTGTGGATATAGCTAGCTTTTGCTATGCCTGGGGACACATCTGATAGCAGTGACGACTCTGATGCTAAGACGCCTAGAAGTGTTCGCACTGTCAAACATCAGATCACCAATGGTAAGCCTTGAGTGTCTAATTTATCCATGTTATTACATTTAATGGCAATATGCATACAGGTGATGGACTAGCCACTTGATATTTTCATTAGTTCTGTGTCACTTTACTGACGATCAGATTGTTCTACTAATTGATTCACTGCCATTAGACAAGACCTTCTGCAAAGCTATGTGCTTGTTTTTCATTTTTCTGTCATAAGTCATGAATAACCCAGAACATCATATTGGTAACACAAACCACGTTTGCTTCTTAGCTGTAGAGAATGTTGAAAATATGAGCTCTTCTTAAACAGGAGCCCATGTTAAATAACTCGGAGTTTGAAGGTGGAATTAGCCTTGCATATGATTGAGATTAATGCGGACTTTTCGACGGCGAGTTTACGGTCGCTCAGTTTATGAGTTTCCAAATGTAATTGTATTATAGAATCTTTATAAGAGGAAGTTATATATGAAGGACAGTTTACTGTGTGTTTGAGTACTGTTTATCACCTCTTTAATTATGGTTGTTGTTGTTTTTTAAACCAGCCAACCTCACTGGTCATACTGAAAAGGTTGGTGTTGAGAACTTTGAGCTTCTCAAAGTTTTGGGTACAGGAGGTAAGAATTCGCATGACACATCCTCACATAGCTTAGAAGTACAAAAGGCAGCCAAACACTTAGAGGATAGTTTCACTCTTTTCCATTCTAGACCCAGAATGAAGGCAGTAATCTGAAACAGATCTGTGTTTATTGGTGTAAAGCTCCTGCCCTTTAAACTGTTGAGTCAACCTAATCAAAACCAAAAATATATACTCCCAGTTTATCCCAAATTTATTTACAGAATAGGTTCACAATTTTTCGGCCTAGACAACTTAATAATGTCGCTGGGCATCGTTTAATACTGTAAGCCATGAACTTGCTTATCACTATAGTATTGAGAAAGTCACCATTTCAATCTTGAGTCTTCTTGCTGGGTTTCAACACAATCTAATGGGGAAATAGTTTGAATCAATGTCCTTGTCAAAAACAGGAAGCTCATGTTATAGTCACTAATATCTTAAAAGATTTGATTTAAAGAGAAAAATAAAGTCTAAAACCATACTTGCTGTTTAGCTATAGTGGCTTTTTTTTAACAATTCTGCAAATATTCACAATTGTCCCTTGGTGTGTGTCTATACTGTACTGTATCTATTCAGAGAGTTGTTTCAAATCAAAATTTACTCAATTTCATAGCTTACTCTAAATAAACGCAAAAAAGAGAATACATGTGAATGTACTGTGAGCTTCCCATTTTTAAATAAGGAGAGATATGGTTTTTGAAGGCTGAAATGGCTGCCTATTGGACTGTATTGAAGCCCTGCAAGTAGATTCACCAAAGTAGTAAGTTTCTTAATACTGAAGATATCTGTACGGTTTTTATCTGTAAGATTCTAAATTATGCTTAGCAATGTTCTTAAAAGTAGAATGTGGGACATTTACATATAAATGAATGTCTGTGACATTCAAGCCCTTGCCAAATGTGTTCACACAATGATGATTAAACTATCACCGTTACGTAAATCTCTGTATTTTGCAGTGTACTGGAGTTTTGAATATTATGTCTGTGGTGACATTGCATCATTGTACATCCATGCTGGCACACTGGAAGTGATGCATGGTGTTGCAGTTTATGTCAGACATCAGTGATTGCTTTGCCAGCACTAAACTTCTATGGGATCACCTCACTTTGAAGGGAAAGTGAGGTGAAAGTGTTATTGCCACACTACCAAGCCAGTGGAATTTGTTCTCTCAATTTAATCCATCTTATTGTATACACAGGTCCAGTGAGTGGTGCTCAGGGAGCAGGGCGTTCAGCGTCTTGCTCAAGGACACCTTAACATGGTTTCTGCAGGGGCCGGGGATCAAACCACCGAATCAACTATTACTAGATGACTACCCTACCTCCTGAGTTATACCACCCATATTGTGAGGTGGACATGGACTTAGATGGAGCGTCAGGGATTAAGACCAGATTTCCTTTCCGATTACCCACTGTGGGATCGAATCTGTGTCACCTGGCTAGTCATTTCCTGATGCGTGTGCTCTACCGCTTAGCTACCATAGCCCCGGAATGTTTAATGCGGTCTGGGTTCCAAACTAGTGAATCTATTCTTAAAGTAAATTAGACATGGAATGGAAAGTGTTGGGTTGATTGATTATGCAAAAATTAGAAAGAAACAAGACTCCCATGGAGGTAAAATACAAAAAATGAATAGCTAATAGGCTATTATGATAAAATATTGCTGCATTAAACAGTGTTTTCCCTTCTTTTTCATGTTTATGGATTTTCAGTCATCATAAGGTTGACATACCTGTTTAAAGAGCAAAACCTTTACACCAATTAACACAAAAGTGGTTTGCACTATTGCCGACATCCTGTGATGAAAGAGTGGGAAAACTCATGTAGGCTCATGATTGATGAGTTCTTTACCATCCAAATTACAACCCAACTATTCATGGACCTAAGACAATGTTTTCTGGGAAAATTTGGCCTTGCAGGGAACCTTACAAGAAATGTGTTGTTCCTATCCTGTCCCACTCCTAGCATATATCTGAATAAAGGGGATTACAAAATCAAAGTTAACTATTTACCTTTTAAATAGGTAGGCCTAAATAGATAATGAAACATCCTGTATCATGATTGCATGATTTCTATTCAGCAAAGATCTTGTCACTCATGGGACTAATTCACCCTTTTACTGCTTTTTACTGTCCCGTAGTAGTCCAACACCCTTAAAAATGTCTCTTATCATGACTGTTATATTGTTGATATCCTTTCTTATCATGTCTCTTATCATGACTGTTATATTGTTGATATCCTTTCTTATGTGACTAATTAAGTATTCTTGTCTGTCTAGCTTATGGAAAGGTGTTTTTGGTCAGGAAGAACAGTGGTCATGATGAAGGCCAGCTATACGCCATGAAGGTAAGATTGTCGATATGACACCAAAAACAAAAAGATCTGCCTTTGCTGAAAACATTTCAGTGTCATATCTTTGGTTGTAATCTAACACCAGACAACTATCCCGTTATTAATTTCTTTATACTTCATGATCACATTTTTTTTTTGTCTGTGGCTCCATGTTGAGCTTTAAAAGACTCCTCGGGATAAGGTTATAATCATACGCATTGTTCCATGTCACCACATCTCTCTCTATGTACCACTTTATACTAAATAAGACAGTTGCATCTTACAAAAGGGCTAAAACTCAAGGTTTCAAGTTCATATGAAATCTTGACTGGGCAAGTTCCTGTTTTAAAAAGGACATATTGACTTGTGTTGATGTGAGTGAAACAATGTGAAGGTGCATCACTTTGGTTAATGCTGGAAAAATGATCAATGGTTACAAAAGGATTTGAAGATTATTACATTCAAAGTTTTTGATGATGGTGCTCAAAAGGATTGTACTTAAATTGATTTTTTTATCAATGAAACTACTTTCTGGATCATTTTCCCAGTTTTTGGATCATTCTCCATAATTTCTCTTGTATTATAATTGTTCATAGAAAACTATAAGATAAGATAAGATATTCCTTTATTAGTCCCACTGGGGGAAATTTCGGTGCAACAGCAGCCAGTGTAGAGCACAGTACAGAGACATCACATCAAGGAAACAACATGTAGTTGGACAACATTAAACAGGGTAGGGTAGGAAATATGTACATTATATACAGTATGGACGTACATATTTGTAAGAGAAAATAGCAATGGTCTCAACTGCTCTTGATTGTTCTGGCACATACCCACTGGATCTGGATTTGTACTTCCTTGTAAATCAAACCCTTATGACAGAGAAGTATAGTTAATGATTTATACAAATTCAAATTATTCTATGCTTCTCCTCCTACAGCTTTTAAGCTAGTCATGCCATTTTAACTTAATGATATTCCTCTAGGCTCAGAATCATTTCCTTGCATTTTGCCAAGACTCTTTCTACATGATGGCACTGTTATAGATGAGTCCTAATCCTGTTTGACTTTGTTATTTCCATTCTAAATCTGAGATTCGTCAATTCTTTGAATGGTCCTCTATTTTTGTATACTAATGAATGCCTGAGCCATTCATCATCAAAGTCTGGTGGGTCTTGGTAAAAAGATGAAATTTGGAGAGATTGAGGCACTGTATCATAATTTGCAAAATCCCATTAGGTTTTAATGGTCATAAGGTTACATTGGTAGAGATGCTGCAGCTCCCTAACTTATTCCATAACAGCTGCACAACTAATGACACATGATGTTGTTTGAGTTCCAATTTGGCACAACAATCATTAAAAGGGATTCTTTGATCTCCATGTGGTATCACATAATTCAGTGCATCACTTAAAGGGCAAATGTATAGATTTTCAACCTTGTCTCTGTCTATCTGTGATTGAAAACACCTGCAGTTGTTCCCGATAGTTACTGCAGGTTTTTTTTTCCGGCCGTCAAGTGACATCATGATGTTGATTGGCAGGCAGAAAAAACTACAGGCTGGCAGAGTTTCTAATACTTGAAACACAATGTTCAAAAATACATCCTCATTCTCTCAGCTTAACTGTTTCCAATGTTGGAAATGACATCCCACAACACTAGTGCAGAGATGTTATGGACAACGGTGCACACAATGCATTCTGGTACATATAGCCACTTTGGAAAATTGTGAGCATGAGAACACTGATTTCCTTTTTTCCCCATGGTTTATTTTGATTTTTACAGTTACAAAATCCATGCAAAAAAGTCAGTGATTATAATATGCATATAATATATAAATATGCTATTTAGATCAACAATACAGTCTAATACAAAAAATGTAAAAAACATCAAAAAATAAGGATAATATTAAAAAACTACACTCACATCCTCCCACCCAAGATCACTGATTTCTTTGTCTATATATTTCACAGTAAGGACTTCCTGTCATTGGACTACATTACTTACTCATCAGTACTCATTGCTCATACATAAAACCATTGATGAAATTTCCCTTTAAAAACAGACTTTTGCCCATTTCAAGTGGCCTTTGAACACAGCTCAATTTTTGTTGGTGTGGAGTAATAAGTATTATAATTGATGCCCCAGGTGCTGAAGAAAGCTGCTATTGTTCAAAAAGCAAAGACAACGGAGCATACTCGTACTGAGAGGCAGGTCTTGGAGCACATCCGTCAGTCTCCCTTTCTGGTCACCCTCCACTATGCCTTTCAGACGCACAGCAAATTGCACCTCATCCTGGGTGAGCACTGGGTCAATGGACCCAAATATGGACTTGTCCCATCTTAATTCAGAAGTGCTGAATAGATGCTCTCTTTAATCTGTCTATTGCTTCATTTGTTTGTCTGTTGGCCTATTTTTTAATTGTGTGCTGTATGTCTATTTCAAGTGCCCTTTGTATCTGTCTATGTGCATGAGTGTAGATTATGTGAGCGGAGGGGAGATGTTCACTCATTTGTACCAACGAGATCACTTTCCAGAGGAGGCTGTGCGGATTTACATTGGGGAAATAATCCTAGCATTGGAGCACCTACATAAGGTTAGCTGTCTCTCTCCTCACTGTCATTCAACTAATCCCAGCCTCTGCACTCTCATCTTTATCACATGAAATATGTATAACTCACTAAATATATGGCATGACACTTGTAAATGTAAGTTATTAATTTTGTGCTAATGAGAAAGGAAAGAGAATGCAGCTTTGGACGTGATCACCATGCTTTTTCCTCAATGTGCACAATCACAGCATGGAGGTGAGATAGAACTTATGCGACTGCAAGCTTGTGGTGAAGCCATATGGCCTTGAAGTCACATTATTTGCTTAAGTTAATGTTTCCCTTTATAGTTTGCATTTTCTACTTTGAAATTCTATATTGGTTTTCTGGATAAATGATAATTGTGCAATGAATGAAGGTGACCTGTAGCTTTTGAGGGTTCCTCATTTTGATTGGCATATAATTTACCATACTTATTTAAATGTTCATAATGTACCATGAAACCACATGCTGCATCTATTTAGAAATGTCTGTATTCACCCTGTATATGCCAAAGTATGTGCCAT
>OMLC01042230.1:0-27684 GCA_900302585.1 Regalecus glesne
CACGATTTGGGAATATGTTTCAAAAATGCCAGTGGTAGGAAGAATCACATAATACATTATTTTGCATTTAAATATTTGGATTATAGTGTTACATTCAGTATAAAGCCTTAGATCTAGAGGCTGTAAACAGCACTCATAAAAAAATGACTGTGAGCTCTTACTAGTTCTGTCACCATGATGGGCCAAAGTGAGGTGAGGTGCTGGGGTGAGATTCGCAGCAATAAAACCCGAAACATCAGGAAAATCTGAGCAAAGACAGCCGGGGTCTGGTTCATTCGCAATGCCTCAGTCAGACGCTCTGAGAGGAGTTGAGAAAGGTGGCATCAACACAGAGAAACACAGAGAAACAGACAAACCTATGGGCAATATACAGGTGTAACACCATGTGAGTACCTTGAATAAGGGGCAGATAGAGATGGTACTGGTCAATTTCACCGCTGAACATGGCGAAGGCCTGGCGTTTTAGCAGCATGGGTTTCTGCTCTGCACTGGTAAACAGTTTCAGCAAGCTGCTCTGCATACCTGCAGATCAAGGGCATACCGAGTTAAACCAAAAAAGTACAAATTGAAAACTTTCCATTTTTCAAATATTGTTTATTGTTTTAAGGATATAATCAGGGTCCGCAGTAGCTCAGTGGTAAAGTGCACTCCTCAGGAACTGACAAGCCTGGTGTTGCAGGTTCGAGCCCACCATGGACTGTCAAGGAAGGCCATCTGGCCTTAATGCCCCTAAGCTCCATCTAAGTCCGTGTCCATCGCCACAATGTGGGGCCTAATCATGACACGTAAAAATGGACCTTGCTCAATCACTCCAAGAACTGACATGTCTTGGACCCCAGGTGTCTTCGATTGTGTTCTTACTTTCTAATAGCAATCATTTTGTTCATACTTCTATCTTCATCTCATCTCACACCTCTGTAGCCACACTGAAAAACTTGCAGTGGATATACTCACTCATAATGTCTTTAAACATGGTCTTCTCGTGGGTCAACAGGTGGTCAATGATGGATCTCCAGCTGTAGATAAGCCAGGACAGTGAAGAAGGCATCATTACAGATCTTATATTCATAACAAGCAAGTCTTTTCCGATACGTTCCATAAGAATTTCAGGCAGAAGGTAAGCAGCAAATATCCTCATATCATCAATGCTCCTGTGGTTGCTTATTTCAATGGTTAAGGCCAGGTAGGAATTTAGTTAGAGTGAGTTGAACAAGAATGAGGATTTAAATTAAAGTTGTCTTTAGGATTGATCTTTTACACAGACATGTCGATATAGTTTTACCACACGTTCCATGCTGCAATACACTTTCATCACATGACTTGTTAAAATGGACCACATACTGAGGTGCACAGGAGTCATCCATGGTGAAGAAGAGAGGGTCCATGAAGAGCTCAAAGGCCTCCTTCCTCCAAGCCCTTTTTGTGTAGGCGTACCCGCTCAGACTGCTCAAGAGCTGAGCACCGGCTTCAAAGCTCGGCATGTTGTAGGCACTGAAAGGCAGAAAAAAACGTTTGATTTACATCAGGCGAGCTTCAAGAGAACAGTTACAATAATCTATACCATTTCCATGTATAGACATGACATAAGGAGGATGCACTGTTAGCAGCCACGAGACTGAACAGACTTCCGAGAGTCTCTGAGATCCCACTGGAATTCCACCTATTGGTGATGTCACCAGAGGAAAACTTATCACCTAGCTTGCAGAGAGGCTGCACTGTGTGAGAAAACAGGAATATCAACACTCCATACAGGTGTATCATATCCATCCACCCATCGTCAACTACTGATCCAAAATCTGGTTGCAGAGACATGCTGGAGCCTATTCCAGTGCTCACTGTGTGGAAGGCGAGGAAACACCCAGGCCAGAATATAAGTATGCACAAGAAAAAGCCGACATAAAGAATACCTGTGGTTCTTCAGGTAAGGGAAAACGTAATACATGAGCCGAGAGATGAGAGGAACTGCTTTCTCCTTCTCATCGCTGCGGTACACTATGTCCAGGAGCGGAGCCAGAATCTACAGAAAGAGAGAACAATCACTTTAACAGCAGTTTTCTCTTTTTCTGTCAAAGACACATAAACGACTGACTCAGGCACACGACATAAAGACAAAGGTTGTCCAGTACCTCGGCCAACAGTGCTAGGGCCTGTACACTGTAGACGGAGGGGGCTGAGGAGGAGACCATGGTGCTGGGCTGGGCCACCGAGTCTGAGAAGAGGATAACAAGATAGACAATGTTATTTTACTGTGGAGACGTCATATTCAATATGGAAAAAAGTTGAGTCTGCAAATCGTATGATGATAAATATGACAAGTCATCATCTTGAATCGTATACACTGACACCCACTGTTTTTAATGGCAAGATCAACATACAGACTCTATTTCATTTGGATGCTCTGTCTGTCCTAAACCTGAATTTTCAATTGGATTGGATATTGTCACGGCTTTCATGTGCATCTATAGGATTAGCAAATACCATAAAGTTCACCATCAGTCTCGGTATCATCTTGTTCCTCTGCTTCAGGGCACACCTGCGGCTGAACTTTGACCTCTAGGTTGCGACTCAGCCAGCTGGTCTGCTCCAGAGACGATCCTGCGACCCCGCCCACAGCCTCCAGGATCCGCTGGGTCACTTCCTGCACAGTGATATAATCAATAACGTCAGCCGAGTTGCACAGACTCCTACTCTCCCTGACACAGTGGAGGATTTATGATGTAGGGTCATGTATTGGCTGTCTGATACCGGCCACGCAACATGATTTATACCTGCAGATCTCGCGTGTCCTTCTTGTTGTCTAGGTTTGGGAGACGATTTATGAAGTCGTTGAGGATTCTGCAAGACAGAAGGGATTGCTTTTAATGGGGAGTCATATATCCACTGAAGAGAGCTGAATCACACACAAACACAAAAGCCCAAAAGAATGAAATGGCTGTATTACAATCAAACAGCGGATTGGTGGTACTGTGTGCAGGGTAAATATTTAAAATGACTGACCCCAGAAGCAGGAAGTACCCGGGAGGAGCCAGGTTGAGCTGGACGGACTCTCGCAGGAGACTGAGGAGAGGAGCGATGTTTTCTAGCAAGGTCTGATCAGGAAGACTGTACGTAAGGGAAACAGGGACAGCAGGATCAGCGTCAATTCATGAAGACTGGCCCGGCTAAAGCTGAGGGTTTCTCCTTTGGTCTTTCACTTACCTCTGGATGTAGGCATAGCTGAACTGTAACATGGGGATGTCCACCAGGGTGGATTTCTTGTAAAGGAGGCACAGTTGGAAAATAATTAAAAGTGAGTGATGATTTATCAATTTTATTAAATGGAGACACCCCCCAAAACATTTTAGTGCATTTGTGTTCATTCGCTTGGACACACCTGGTCTCCTTTAATCTGATGGGGCTTCTTCACCACCTCCTTGACCAGATTCAATATTGTGTCTGTGCGCAGAGTGTGCAATGATTTAACCAGGTCCACTATGGTCAGGCGAGATTCACTGGCCACAGGCAAAACCTAAAGTGATGGATGCACAGACGGGGGAATGAAATCAGGCACCAGAGGTCAAATGAGTTTGACGTGACTGTATCTTGAACCAGTGACCCTGTGATCCTTACTTTGTTTTTGTGTCCCCTCTTACTCTTCCTATTGTTCCACACAACGCCAAGCGAAGCCATGAGCTGAACCCCGTACTGCCCAGTCAGGGGGATCAGGAACTCCAGGATTCTTTGTCGCAGGATCTGTAAACAGACCAAGACACACATGGAATGACACTGATATAATCTTAAATGGCAAAAAGTTTGAAAGCATGCGTTTGTGTCATGTCATCGTCAACCGCTAATCTGAAGTCTGGTGATAGATCTGCTGGTGCTGATCCCAGCGCCCATTGGGCAGAATGCAGAGAAACACCCTGGACAGGTCACCAGTCCATCCCAGCCAACACAAGGTAACAGATGCAAATCTGTCACTGTGTAACTGTCTTGGAGAATGTGGCAGGGACCCGGTTTGGGTGTCAGTTGAATAAAATAGGTGCATTAGTGGGTCAGGGGTAGAATTCTCGCCTGCCAGGTGGGAGAGGCGGGTTCTTTTCCTGGCTAATGGGTCTAACTCTCAAATGTGCGTCACTTCAGATAAACGCGTCTGCTAAATTAAACTATAATTGCAAATGTCTGCATGTTTGACATATATTACTGGCCACTGGCTAGGCCGGTGTTTAGTCTTGAAATGTGAGACATTTTGGAGAGGTAAATTTGAATATAAATTCAAATTCAGCAACATGTCAGGTCAAAATATCAAACGGAATGTTGTAAGTGAAAAGTGACAGACCTGCTATATGGTTCACCCTCTAGATAAGGAGACTTGGAAGTCTAGAAAGTTGGTCTCAGATGCGTTTGACACACATGCCTACATTGGCAGAGAACAAACTGCAGTAAACTACACATGCTGAAGTAGCAGGAATACCTTGGTGCTCTTGAAGTAGACGGAGGTGGAGGAGTGTCGGCCGCTCTGGGCCGAGTCGGAGCCCCTCTTCTGAGACTCCTCTCTCCTCACCACACCCCACAGCAGCGCCATGCTGCTGAACATGTGCGGCAGTTGCTCGATGACAGCATTGCTCGCGTTACGAATGTCAGCGGGATCACAGGACACAAGGGACTGATGGAGAAAGAAGTGGCAAAGGAAGAAAGACACAAAAAAGAGGACTTCATACACATGTTAATGGATTGTCTGTGATTCCACACTTTGTAGAAGTTATTTGTCACTTCTGTGGAGTGAATAGGTTGCTGTGTGAGGGCATGTGTGTGCACGTGTGTGGGTCCTCACTCTCTTGCTTTCCAGCAGGCAGTGATGTGTGATATCGGTCAGGCCTTCGAGTAAAGTCAGAGGGTAATCTGGAGCGATGTTCTCTTTCCTGCCACTATGGCTGAGCAGAGCAAAGAAATAAGGACGTAAGATAACATCGTGCAAGTACTGCAGTGTCCTATACGACCCGTCTCTCTCTAAATGAAGGAAACTGCCAAACGACAAAAAAAAACGACCTTGCAACAAGGTCACAAGCCAGATAGTGATGCTGTTCATTTTTGTTGTGATGACTGCAAAACTTATGTAAATTAAGTTTAATCTTAATTCAATTCATCCATCCATCCATCGTCAACCGCTTATCTGAAGACGGGTCACAGAGCCATGCTGGAGCTTATCGTAGTGCTCATTGGACAAAACGGAGGCAAACACACTAGACGGGTCGTCCTACCAGCCCAGGCTTCAGTAGTTAGGGGTTCAGTGTCTTGCTCAATGACACTTCGACAAACCTTCTGCAGAGGCCGGTATGATAAAAACCACTAATCTTTAGATTCATAGAAAACCTTAACTCAATTCAATTCTTCTCATTACAAGAAAACCAAGAAGGCAAAATGTAAAACAAAGTAAAAGGCTCAGATACACAGTGTGGTTGTCTACTGAGATTGCATGCTTATATCTTGCATCAGCGTCGATAACCTCTACACTCGACTGTGTAACAGTATATTGATAAGAAGAGGAATATGGCCATTACTGCACAAAATGTTGTTCATTTTGATTTTTCCTCAGAGATGCAGCATTTCAATATCAACTAAACAATTTCCCAAGTGTTGTTTATGTTGTAAGTTCACAATCAACAATGCACGGAGTCTAATTACTGGTTATGTGACGATGTGGTAGGAAATGAGCAAGTTACCTCTGAATAGCCTTGCCTCCATCATGCTCATAGACTTTGACCAGTTCATTCAAGTTCTCACAGATCTGAGAGAGGAGCGGAGCCACAATGATACCCAGTGAGCGACCCAGGTAGGGCAGCGAGGAGCAGAGCAGTGAGACCCAGTGAGGGTGCATGGCATAGCCGTACTGCGGCTGGAGAGCCCGGGCTGCCGCAGAGACGAACATCCCCTGAGCAGTGATAGGGTGGCTCTGGACATACTGGGATGCCTTGATGGACTGCTGGAACAGCACTGCTGTCTGCCACTCTCGTGTGAGAGGTGTGGTGGCTGTGGGCGGGTCACGGGGCTCCTCAGGCCGTCCGGATGCACCCCCTGCTCTTGCTGCTGAGACGGCCCCGTCGGGCCACACGTGGTATTCCAGGACTATGAGAACCTGGAGGAGTTTGAGCAGCTCCATTTGTAAAGGGTATTGCTCCTGCCCCCCTCCAGCTCCCAGGTTCACCAGACTCTCCTCTGACAGGCCGCCTTGTTCATCCAACACCTCCAGACCCCTGGGGATTGCCTTGTCCATTCCCCTTTGACTGACATACATGGAGGCAGAGAGGGTCAGCAGTGCGTACTGCTGCACTTTACAGTCAGAGAGGAGTCTGCGGATGGGCTCCATACTGGCCCCATTACCTTCCTGACTACATGCCATATTGACCAGTTGATTAATAATGCGGGTCAGCACCTCCACACTCTTGACCTGCACCTCCCTGTTACCCTGGAGGTCATAAGGAGCCAGGCTTAGGTAGGACGGGTAGTGAGACCGTAGGAATCGCAGACACAGGGACACCAGCAGCTCAATAAGCAGGGATGGGGGCACGGATGGGGAAGAAGGAGAGAGCAGGCGGCCGTAGAAGCCCCTGCCGTCCTGGGCCTGTTGGTGGCGCTGTAGAAGATTGGAAACAAGGTTTAGATGGGCAGCAGAGCTGGTGTCTAGTGAGGTATTGGAGAGGGCGTCCACCAGAGGCCGCTGTGCACTGCTCCTCAGTAAACTGTCTAACAGGGCAAGGCCCTGGAGAAGACGTCGCCAGCCGCCGGTCACAGGATAAAGCAGCACATGGCGGAACAGAGAGTCAATTGCTTCCCTTTTCTCACGCTCTTGTTTCAGCAGCCGAGACCTGGCCATGGCTTCCAGCTCAAGATCATCCTCGTCCTCACTTGACAAGGAGTCGGATGCCTGCGTGTGCTCCGATTCTGCTCTCCGCAGGCCATTGACTACACCTCCTTCCTCCATGCTGCTGCGATAGAAGGCAGAGCCGGAGCTGGAGTTCTCCGTTGACGCCTGGGTGCAGCTGGTGTCAGCTGACTCGGTGTGTTCACTCTCTTCCTCATCCTCCTCCCCTTCTCCTTCCTCCTCAGCCTCCTCCTCTTCTGTAGCTTCACTCTCACTTCTGAATGCCGCTAAAGTGTCAGCTGCTTTCATCAACTCTGGGCTACTCTCCAACTCAGTCCACAGACGTTCCCGGTCCACAAGGTTCACGTGATTCAAAATGGTGTCCCCCATCCCCATACCATCCATAGAATTCCCAGAACTCTTGATGATACTTCTACTGTTTAGAGCCTTCAGGTTACCTTTAACAAGAGACAATATGGATGTAGAAGAAAACATTTATGCTTGAGCTGTATATGATGATGATAATAATGAATAATTGTTTGGTTTTGCCTGAGTGAAATAAAGAATGAATGCCTGTCTGATCATCATATCCACATTAAGGGCCAATGATTGTTTCTTAAAACACACAGTCAAACATATAGTTACCGGCGGTGAGGTTGTGCTTGATGCTCTGGATGGAGCAGCGCTGTGTGGAGGGGTGCAGCAGCAGCAGCAGGATGGGCTCCAGGATGCGGATCACGTCGTTAAGGGACAGAGCCCTGACCAGCCAGCATTGGGCAGCTGCACTCATTGAGCCATCAGAGCTGCTCAGACTGTCCACGACAATGCACAATGACCTGAGGATGACACGCATTCATACACACTCACCATTACTGGCATGTCTTGGAACAGGGGTGTGGTCTGGGCATTTTAGTGATGCTCTTGTGTTCAGACCAGCCACTCAGTTGCATTTAGATGTAGACACAGGGGAAGAGATTCTGCTGTGGTGTTGGTTTGAGTTTATTTGGTGTTGGTTTTAGCATATCTGAAGTGATGGTGGTGTTATTTCACACTGTAATCAGGATTAACTGTGCAGTTATCTGGTCAAGTCTATGCAGATTTGACTGCATTTTGCAAAAATGACAGAAATGTTTCAGACACTTCTTTTAAAATGAAAATTGCTCATCACCATCTTGCCACCAGTGTAAAAAATAGACATGAAACAGTAAGAAACTAAGTTTTCTCTTCCAGTTTTTCAATTGCTTTATGCACAGAAACAGACAAAGCAAGCAAAAATGTTTGCCCGTTCTGGAACCGGTTTTAGACGTCTGAAAGTAACACTAGATTAATCACTACTAGTACGACTACTACCCTCTTGTAAACCTTCCCTTTCACTTTCACTTATATCCTTCTGTCACACATCACCCCTGAAACTCTTCTCCATCCACTCCCCCCTCCCTGCACTCTCTTCTTCATCACTTTTCCGCACTCCCTGATATTATGGACAGTTGACCCCAATTATTTTAAACTCCTTCACCTTCCTCACCTCTACTCTTTGCATCTTCACCATTCCACTGGCTCCTCCCTCATTCATGCATATGTATTCCGTCTTATCTCCCCAATCAAATGTTTTGAATTTCTTTTAGCAGTGTTTTAAATACAGAAAAGGGGACATTGAAGGGATACTTTGGCTCTTATCTGTTAACAAATCTGCATGGAAAGCCCTCGTGTCTAGCCAATATAAAGAGCAGCGCAATCCCTTACTGGTAGATATAAGCAGACATTATGTTAAAAGACACAGAAGGATGCAGCACAAGACAGATGGAGGAGAAGAAATTCATCACATGCACAGACCAGCACTGAGAGGAATACCAGCTTAGCATTTCCACTCACTCTTCCTTGGAGCACATACTAACCGGTCAAAGCAGCGGTTCAGGGACATGGTCCTGTTGGTTTGGATCTCCCGGGTGAGGTGCCACAGAACTGAGAAGCGATGCATTGCCTCCAGCCTCACGGCCTGATGAACACAACACGGCCGTTACACGCCTGTGGCACATTTGTTGACCTCATTGTCTATTCAATGTTATCTCATTATCATTAGCAAACACTTTAATCCAAATACAATTAAAGTAGTCAGAAGTTAGTAGATATTTCAGTGTCAGTCCTTGGGCATATTTGAGTGGTGAACAGTAATCATGTCATAGCCAAGAGTCACTGCGAATGGAAATTCAGTTTACTTGACACGGTCCGGAGGCATGGTTATACTAACATGCTCTCATGTGGTTGAACATTAAAGTATCTGAAAGGTCTTAATGTTCTATTTATTAAAACAGGTCTCTGCTAAGTCACCTTTTCCTTGTGTAGTAGTGCCTGGCAGATGATGTCCTCGCAGATGGAGGCTGAAGGAGCCAGACAATGGAGTCGGTAGAAGAGTTCAACACAGGAGATGTGCTGCTCTCTCCGCTCGGTGTCCAGTTGATTCCACAGCACTTGGGACACCCGCTGGGCACAGATGACAATAAATAAACAGGGCTAGTTAATAGGGCTGGGCAATATGTTGTTTCAGAATCAACATGCATATACACTCATTTTCCAAAGTCACATTGCAAAAGATGCAACCTCAGCATAATTGGATCCATCTAAAATCTCATTACCTGATAGAAAATGAAATCTAACAAGGCCTGCTTCTTCATGACTACGATTGAAAGAAAATATTCTGGCACCACATCTGCCACATAGTCTAGTCTGATTTAGAAGAGGGAAGAAACCCACTTTATTTTGTCATGTATTCTTATATTGAACCCCTGCAGGGTTGAACATGCCGTGGTAGCTCAGTGGTAGACCATGGTCCTCAGGAACTGACAAGCCAGAAGCTGCAGTTTCAAACCCACTGCAGGGTATCAGCAAAGGCATATGGCCTTAATCCTTAAGCCACTTTGACACGCGATCTGCTGCGTTGATGCATTGTGTGGCATGTGAGCCTACTCTACGACCATGGTATTCTAACCTGGTAGAAATCCGTTCCATCCTCGATAGCGCTGAGTATGGCAGGGTAGATGGGTGGCACAGTGACCATCTGCAGTTGCCCGCTCAGGGGGTTGGAGTCTGAGGTCTGGTAGCGTTTGTGTTTGTCCTGGATGACCAGTGCCAGGGACTGGGAGTGGTTGATGAGCTCAAGCAGGGAGGCCAACGCAGTGTGTTGGATGCTGTAGTCCCTGGACAGGCAGCACAGAGTCATCAAGGACCTCAGCCATGCCGGCAGACTGCCCACGTCACTGCCTGTGGGGAATAAGAAAAGCTGACATAGAGTTTGGGTGAAATGTATCGCTTATCGCTGGCCTTGATGGAACACCAGGAATGTGAGAGTGAAACACAAGATGTACAGAAAGTCCTGGCTGAGTGAATACAATCTTGTGAAACCAGATCCAAATCACATCTTTAGTATACTAGATAAAAAATTTCTTAGGATGGTAAATCTGATGTACTAAGTATGATCAGGATTTGCACTATTTTTGTCCCCAAAGATCTTGTGTGAAACAACTGGAGATCTATCTGGAAGAAAATTGTGACTTTGGTTAATATGGAGGCACAAGAAAGCAGTTTATAACCAGAAAAAGATTTCTCAATCACTATGGTGGACAGATTGGATGCATATAAACATCAACCAAAAAAATAATTTTCTCTCAATGGGAGAAAATTTCGACTTTTTATGATTACCATGGCGATTTAAGCAGAGCAAGCCATCTTCCATTTATGTTGGTTGATTGAAGGTCACATAATACTAAACCCGTTTAGTTGGAATAGGATGTACTGAATAGAATGTAGCACTGTTACCATGGAGGATCTATTAGTATGTAACATGTAGCAGAGTATTGGGACATAGCCATGGATTAGATGGCCAGAGCATTGCTGCAACATGTTGATCTCAAGGTACAGAAAACAACCACAGTAAGAGAATTAGTCATTTGTTAGCATGAAGTTGCTAGCTCTGAGGCTATTCTAAAGAACATGTTTTGATGTGGGCAATGAAATGCACCGGGGCAAGTGCAGGGACAATATTTGTATCAAGTGTGGAGCTAATTAAAGACGTCCTTCCTGTTCTGGAAGGTCTTGCTAACGAACGTTTACGAATGAGACTCTTCCCCTCAATCCTCAACATTGCAGGTTTGTTCAGGTCGAGCGTCAAAAATGAAGCATGGATAAGGGAAAGCGTGCAGACCTGTGTGGTTGAACATCACGTTGTGCAGATCCAGACTCTCCTCTTCACTCAGGTAGACAGGGAAGGTGGTGGACTCCAACAGCAGATGGGATGTGGCTGTAAAGGCCTGTCGGCAGGCCTCTGAGATTTCTGCTCTACCCCGGGGCATGTAACCTGCTGCCCAGTCCAGATACCCCGTACGTGCCCGTTCCTTCTTCCTCTCTACAGGGGTCAATGAGGGCTGGGGATCAGATGGAGCGCGAGGTTTGAGTTTGTTTGGTGTGAACAGCTCAGCCAGCTTATCTTTAATCTCACGGCCCCCAAGGCTTGCAAATGGAAGCTTCTGATCCAGAACAGGAGCAGTTGGGTTGGTCTGTGGCTCCACTTGTAGTTTCTTGAGATCCTCCACCTGGACCAGCAGGTATCTGAAATACAAGAGGTGAAATGAAAGGATAACAACTATGCAGAGAAATCAGTAAACATAGGCGTTCTCCATCTAGTTCAGCATTACTTCCCATTCTACCAGGTAATAAACTACATTCATCTATAGTGACAGGTCCAAAAGCTTACTAATTAAGATGCCTGACATGGTGCAAAATTTCACTGATGGAAAACCCGCCCAGTTTCCAGGGTGGTTTTTGGTTAGGACATGAGTTACTTATGGTTAAAGCTGCTATGAGGATTTTTACACTGATTATTTCTAAGATTGGTGGTTTGATCTCCATCTCCTGCAGGAAGCATGTCCAAGTGTCCTTGAGCAAGACACTGAACCCCCCCCCAAACTGCTCAAGCCCTGAGATGGAATGGCGGCCTGTCCAGGCTGTTTCCCAGCAATTCACCTAATGAGTGCTAGGATAGGCTCAGGCATGACTCCATGACCTGACTTTAGATAAGCGATTGACAATAGATGGACGGATGGATTTTTCAGTCTCAATTAAAATGTAATGTAATGATTCCAAATGCTTGTCCCTTGAAATCTGACCAAATCTTTTATGGTCCAGCGATTAGATGCGAGGGGGTGGTATGGCTCATAGAGTAGGGCGGTTGTCTGGCATTCAGAAGGTTACGGGTTTGATCCCTGCACCTGCAGAGAAGCGTTTCGAGGTGTCCACGAGCTAGACACTGTTCCTCTAATTCCTCTGCCCGGTGATGGACTGGCGACTCTTCAAGGCTGTATCCCCACCTTTCGCCAATGAGAACTGAGATAGACTCCAGTTCCCCCACGACCCGACTTCAGATAAGCGATTGACAATTGATGGATGGAGATTGGATACAAAGCCACCAATACAGATACCTCATTGCTATGAATGTTGCAAACAGCTATTTCCCAAAATTCCAGTACATCTGTCATTCTTCTCTTAAAGATTTTTTTCAAAGCACCACACAAGCTACCAGAGGGTGAATGTTGATCTTTGCAACAAGATGCAATGCTTATGCAATGGAAGTTGTTCCACTCAACTGGGACAATTTGCTCCCCAGGGGCACTCCAAGTCAACATATTCCAAAACTCCTTGAAGCAATTTTAAGGTAAGAATCAGTTGAAGTTAGGCTGTAAATTGAGGCAATATTTTTAGTTTACCTTTGGGTTTAGGAGAAGTTGAGCTGTGTTTAATGGCTTAAGTATAGTGCATACTGCATGAGTACAAATGGTGATACTATGGTTTAATACCTGGAAACTGACTAAAGGCCAGACATCAGTTATGTTTTATTCCACATCATAATCTGAAATAACACCCAAACATAAATGACCTGGCAGAATAGAACACCAGCAGTAATGAATGGGTGGTGGTTCTCATTGAAAACCTCTATTCTAAACCATGGTGATTATCATATTTGCTGATGGCTGAATAGTTCACCTTGTGGTGATGAAGGCCAGGATGTCAAACAGAAACTGGGTCATGGTGTCCACACTCCCTCCCTTCCTCCACACCCCTTCGCTTTCCTTGCATATCCCAGAGGTGGTCTCTGAGACCATTCCCACGCCTGGAATGAGGTGCTGCTCCGATGGTGAAGCGCTGATGCCTAATCCGCTGTCTTCAGAACGGAGTGGAGGGAACATGCCCTCTGCTGGCTCCATATCTCGCTCCAAATCCTGGTTGATCTCATCAACATCACCGTTACCGTTGACCTGCCCGACATCATTGCCTTCCTCCCCCTCTAGTCCTGCATCCTGGATGGAGATCAAATACATGTCTGGTAAGATGGCACAATCTTGTGTAAAAACCATCTTTTTAGGATCACAGCTCTCAAAGCCTACCTGATCTTGTTTGTCAGCTTCCTCCTGTGTCACCTGTGATTCCATCTCCTGTGTGGCTGACACTGACTCAATGTCCATGTAGGCCACGGGCATTTGGATCTTACTCAGGACTTTGAAGCAGGCGCGCAGGCCTTGTGTAAGCTCTGCCAGCTCCACCGTGGCCATGTGGCTGTGCAGGGCCCACAGCATACTGCTCAGCATCTCAGGAAGGAACTGGGACTGGATGTCAGCATGGAGCTCCTGTAAAAAAAAACGTATAACAAGCCCTCAAGTACAACAAGTCTACAGTACTTTACTATGGTCACCCTTTACTTTGTGTGTTTTTCTGCTTATATGGAGAAAGGAAGGCGAAATGGTAAAGAGACAAACTAATGAGCCAAAAGTACCCTTTTCAATGCCCACAGATGGAAACAAGGAATGCCAAATATGCATAAACCAAAGGCAGCATCCACTTTTATGATGCTCATCTTTTTGCAAAGATATTTACAGCTATGGCTACACTGTCATAGTGCCCTTAAGGAAGGCACAGGATGCTGAAAACTGATTCTGTAGCATCATAGTGCAGGTGATTGCACAACTACCTCCTTAATAGGAGCACCTGCACGGCTTTGTGTGTGTGTCGCTTGAAATATGCGACTGAAATTCCTGTTTGTGGCATTTTTCACATTTGTTTAGACCTGGAATGGTCTGTTTTCATTTTTCAAGGATGCGTTGAATTTCTGAGGAAGGTAACTTTTTGTTCATGGGCCATTTACCAGAGGAATGACATCTAGCAGGAATATGATGAGAGTGGACATCTCTGTAACTGAGGGAGTGGGATCCACGGAGTCCTGCTGAGGAGGGACTGGCTGGTCATCCCGATCACTATGGACCAAAGAGAGACAGAAATGG
The DNA here is from genome assembly GCA_900302585.1 of Regalecus glesne. NCBI lineage: Eukaryota > Metazoa > Chordata > Actinopteri > Lampriformes > Regalecidae > Regalecus > Regalecus glesne. Next base: position 14,167 of record OMLC01042230.1, read on the forward strand.
TGATAGTTATCATGACAGCCGATATGTGACCATGGTGTAAAAGGTGCTTTACATGTCAGTCATTCACGCTACCCGAGAGAGGAGCAGAAGCGTTGGGTCATGTAGTCCCACAGATATTCACTGTCCATGGAGCTCACCAGCATATTCACAGTCTTTATGATCTCCGATGCGTTCTTGTTCTCTTTTATTTTACTGCCCCAGGGAAAATAAAGGATTGATAACATGTTATCCGTGTTCTCTCACAGCTTTGCCAGCAGTTTTTACAATAATTAAAGCAAGTAAAAAAGAGACATGAAATAGAATTTCTCCATTCCAGAGTTGATCCTTTAAACACTAGTCAATATAAAGCAATGCATGTATGACTAGAGAAATAGATGAGGATAAAGGACGGATAAAATAGACTAGAAGGATAGTTATATTCAATAGAAGGGTATATCAAAATCAATAACTAGATAGATATTGTGATAGTTCATAAGTATTTAAAATGTACATAGATACGCCTGCATTGGTCAGCATCTATCCCATCATCTATCCCAGGGATCAGTTATTGAGAAATCTTTTCCCAAGACAATTCAAGGACTTTTGCTTTCTAGGACTACTGCCCTCAGAATATCATGAACATAGTCTAAACATCAAATGCTGATATGCTATCTCACCAGCTAAAGCTATGCAAAAAAGAAAAAGAAAAAAAGAACATGCCATCCCAGCAGATAAAAATAACATCTTACAACCCAATTACAACTTTCAGTGACATCAATCAAATTGCCAGGATCTCTGATCAATTTCCTTTTAAAAAAATCTTCCCATGATGAAAGAAGCATTCTTTAGAATTCTTAGTTTTCCAGGACAGGTGGTCACCCTGCTATCGAGTCCAACCTGGCTATCTGGCTGCTTGTGAGTCCCGGGTTGGAGACGGTTTTCTCTCCGATCATCTCACGGCAGTAGCGGTGGAAGGCCCGGACCACCTCTAGCAGAACACAGCTCAGAACCACCAGACCTGAGGAGACACGGCATGAGCAAGGATGCAGAGAAAACAAAATTATTATTTTTTATACATTTTTCTGAATTTATACCATCAAATACTAATTAGAATAACAATAATAAATTTGTAATGCACTAATGCACTTTTCACTGCAAGCAAATCTCAAAGAGCTAAGCATACTCCAGTTGCATAAAACCAAACAATTTTTCAGAAAAAGGCATATAAAAATTATTTTTCATTTTAGGTTTAAGCCGTTCAAAGAAAACTCATCTGTAAAACTGAAATCCTGAGAAACTACTTCAGAAAATGTCATCCTCTTTCCATGAGATTTTAATCAAACTGGTTATTTGTATTTCCAAAGGCTGCAGCCATCAATGGAGGAGTGATGTGAGTGAAGAATAATTTTTGATGTGACATAACAGTAAGTATATTATGAGGAATTTTTACTATCAGCAAAATAAATCTTAGAAAACTTGGTTTTAGATAATGATAATAACAATTATTACTACTAGATGACCAGCGTACCTCCTGAGCTATGCAGCTCCTAATCTTTTCTTTTTAGACTGAATGCCTTGAAACAACTGATATTATCATGGAACGACTAAATATTCTTAGAATAAATAGTGACATGTCCCAGAGGGGTCAGAACATCTTACCAGCAATATCTTGAGTCAAGGATATAAGACTTAAACCAATATAAGATCCTTTGATTAGCTTGCCTTTTTCTGCAGTGGTTCGGTGCATCCGTCACCACAACCAGCAAAAATGAATCATCTCAAACATTATCATCACATTATCCTGATTACAGGAAGGCTTAAAACAAGTGCGGAGCAAGGCAGTGAGGCTTCTGAGAAGGACGAGAACATAAACCAAACTGTGAAGAAAGAAAGTGGGCTGTGGTTTGTTTAAAATTGAGGGACAATAACTTATGTGAAGTTTTTGAGGTTTGGCTTTTTACCTATCTCTGGTTTATCCAGCAGACTGATGATGATCCGGAAGGGCCTGAGGTAGCTTGTCACATTTTCTGGGTCCCTCTCTACATCCTTTTGCTGCAAGATGTTGATCACAGCCTGACGGAAAACAAGCAGGTGGATAGAGACAAAGAGATGAACACAGACACAAATTACTCCTATGTCATAGTTGCACATATGTCTGAAATCAGATTTCCTTTTCCAAGATGTGACTGTAGGGAGTGTATGGCTTACCTTAACAAGGATGTCTCTGGAATAAATGTTGAAGTAGAAGGCTGCATGTTCCTCAGCTGTGGATGATAAAGAAGGGTGTGGTGCCACCATTTCTCCTTTTGAGTTTGTACCTGGTAACACATAACACACAAGATATAGTCAGTGGGGAGGACAAATGCTTGACCAAACTCTGACAATAGATGAAACGTGTTGATACCCACAGGGAACATTTCTGGTCATATATTAGCTTTGTCATCACTTACCAAGGCAACTGTGAGTTTGCAAAGTATTGACTTACACAGTAATCAACCAATTAACAAATAGAAATCGTTTCTACTTCCACTGGAGACAAAGATACGATGTTGCTATATAGTGACTCCTTATGCTTGTCTGCATGTCAGAGCCCCCATAAGATCTGACCCAAAGAAACCATCGACATATACATCAGCTCCTTTCAGCTGCGTCCATTCGACTTTGCTAGCATAGCAGTGAAATTACCAAAGCAGAACTCATCTTGAAAGTTTATCGGATGTCGAAAAAGTAACTCGAAAAATGCGGAACTCGTGAGAAATTTTTGCAAATGTTTGTTTCTGCTCAGTCTGTGGATGGATATGTACCTAGAAGCCAGGCATACAGACGTCTGTTGAGGGACATGTCCCGGCGGAGCAGGGTGAGAGAGGCGGCAGACACCACTGTGACTATCTCCTCACCGCTCAGAGGAATGCTGGTCTCCTCTGGGTCCTGACACAAACAGATATATAGATGTAGTTAGGGGAGGAAGAACAGGAGATGAAGAGAGAAGACAAGTCAGGGCGCTTACAGCTTTAATCCTGAAGCGTTAACAGGAAAGTAAACATCCTTCCTGATGCCTTCAGCTTTGGGGAAGGTGATGACACAACAGGACTGGTGACTTTCTCTTGATTTGGAGTGGTTAAACACCACAGCAATAACTATATACAATTGCAGGTGTCAGTAAACTAACCGAATAGATAAAAGATGAAAGATAAAAGATTTCCTTATCAGTCTCGCAAGGGGAAATTTGCATTCCTTATTGTATAGGAGAGGTGAGCTGCCAACATATGGCGCTCGGGGATCAGTTAGGGGTTCAGTGTCTTGCTCAAGGACACATCAACATGCTTTCTGCAGGACTGGGTATCGAACCTGCAACCTCCCGATTGCCAGAGGACCGCTCTACCCACTGAGCTATGCTGCAATGATTTTCAGCTTCTACAAAATGTAGGTGGGAAGATGGTCAACGCATGTGTGTGTCCCCACTCACCTGACAAGCAGCAAAAGGGAAAAAGTAAAGGAGGATCTCTAGCATGTTCCTCTGCACCAGGACATTGGAGTCCTGCAGAGACAGACACACTGCCTTTATCTGGGGGAAGAGGGAGAGAGATTATGTGATTACACAGATGACACAAGAGGTGACATGTAGGCTAAAACACACCAGTATATGTTCAGTGATGCAGAGAAGGACTCACTGCCATGTCATGGTTGTAGCCGAGCATATGGGTTTGCTGGTGCGGGCGCACTGTGCGGTCAAAGTGTGTGACTATGAAGTGCGACGACGGCAGTCGCACCTGGGGACTGACCAGCATGGTGCCCCAAAGAGCACCATAGAAAACCTGCTGGCCTACCAGTAGAGACAGCCTCAGCAACAATGCATCAGTCCTGGATAGAACATGTACAACATGAGGAAAAAATAGCTTTTAATAGCTATGTGCTCAAATATCATCTTTTCAACAAGACGTCACTCTGTTGTTAGAAGAAACAGAGAATGTGACAGAGTGAGCCAGAGAGATACAAATGAAGAGACTGAGCAAGTCAGGCTGAAGAGAAAGAGAGATGGACACCGAAAGAGAGACAGCATAGAGAGGGATACAGTTTTTAATATTAAAAACGCATCAAGTCCTGTGAGGTGTTCTGTTGCATGTTATTTTTTAACCATTTTTCAAGTGTTTTGAACCAAACTACTTCTTTACAAATGCATTTGTAAATGCTCTCACAATATCAATGTCAATCTGTCCTGTCAATAAAGCACGCTGAAAAAAAGAGATAAAAGTGATAGGAGATGATGGTGTGTGTGAGGGATAGTGTACCTGTCATACACCTCTAGGCCCTCCTCCAGACCTGGCAGGAGTCCTGTGACAAAGGCCTGGAGGCTTGGCAGTAAGGCTCTCTGGAGGGGGAGGTAGTAACGCTCATACAGAGTTAACAGGACCGGCTTGACTGCCATAGCTGCATGGCTGAGTAGCGGAAACAATCCTGAGCTGCATCACACACAGACATGAAAATTCATAAATAACACTCATATCAGACAACGACAAAGCCAAAGGAGGTGTGATAAAAACAACCTGGTCTTAAAAACCAAAAAGACCAAGGAAATTATTGTGAACGTCAGGACCTCCAAGAAGACCACACACAGTCCTACCCACATCAACAGAGGCTGTGGAGAGTCCCTCGCTTCAGGTTCCTTGGAGTCACCGTCACAGAGGACATGACAACACCTCAGCAGTGGTCGGTAAACTGACCACTACAAACACTTTTGTTTTCTGAGGAGACTAAGGAGAGCCAATCTCCAAGAAGCTGCTTGTCAACTTTTATAGATGCATCCCAACAAACTGCATGACAACCTAGTACAGCAGCTGCACCAACGCCCTGAAGTGTGTTGTGAAAACAGCACAGGACATTGTTGGCACTGAGCTGCCATCACTAGAACAACCTAATAGCATTCGCTTCTGTGAGGAGGGCTCAGAGCATTCTAAAAGATGTTTTAGCTCCTCCCATCAGATAGGCACTTCAGATCAATCTGCCATGAACAAATAGACTGAAAACAGCTCCCTTCCAAAAGCTGTGGAACTGATGAGCTCAATAAAGCTCAGTCTGGCAAAACTGAGGTTACATGCAACTTTTACAATATTCATTCACGTTCGTTTAACCCTCTCCATCTGTCCACCGGACCCTTACTGGATTTTTGCTGATGTTTTTGCACCTCATAGGTTGCATTGTACCTTATCACTTACTGTACATTATATTGCTTATATTTTGCTTTAAAAGTTTAGACTCTTTACTATTCATTGCTATTATTTTATATTTCTTATCTCAGCTCTGCCTTTTTATTCTCTCCACTATTTGAGGCTGACAAAATTGCAATTTAATTGTGCTTGCACGATGACAGCAAGTTTTTCTCGAATCTTCTTGAACCACAGACATTGGGCTACAGGTTAGGTTAAATTCACAAAACACGGAATAAAGCTAGAGATTTGCTTCTTTTCTCTAACCTGTAAATGAAGAGATCCTTCGCCAGCCATTTTGTTCCAATGATTTTGAAGATGACCTCATAGGTCTCAAGGGCCTTTAGGTGCACTCCGCTAGGCAGGGCCGGATGCAGGCACTGGGCCAGACGCTTCCCTATGATCAGCCTCTTGGGAAGAAGGGAGTAGCGTAGGTTACTTTGCAGGGCCTAGTGGGAGGGAAAGAAAATGGCAGGGAATTAATAAAAATTAAAATCATCGAGAAAATAGACAAAATGAAAAAGAGATAAACAGAAAAAGACAGGGACACAAGCTAGATGGAGGGGAGACTGCTGTTGGCTGTTGACACTCAAAGTTCACTTCCATGTCAGCGACCGCAGAACCCATCTGATGAGTGACTCATTTTTTATTTTGCCATTCGGTGTTTAACAGATGAAAACTTGGTCTCTATCACATTTGTCAAACATTATGTGGAGGTAACACAATCTTGTGTATCTGCACACATGGATACTTCAGAGCAAATAACCTTACAACAAGTAAGGAGTTATTATACGCATATTGCCAGAGGTCGCCTCCAGCCAGGTGCCTCAAACAGCCATTTAGTTGCTAGCCTATCAGAGACCCATTCTTACACAAACCTGAAACCAACACGTCTTTGCACAAAGCAATGGGGACGTTATCTCATTCAAACAGTACAGTTAAGCAATAGTCTTAACACAGATCTGATCACGTAACAGAAGTCCTTCATCTTCTCTTGCAAAAGGACCATTTCTGTCTTAACATCACAAATACAAACGTAAGCAGATCTCTCCACGAGCAGAGCTCCTGATATTAGCAGTTGGCGTAACCACATCAGTTGAGGCTGTGTGCGGCGTACCTTATTGAGCTTGCCCAGAGAGGATATGAGGTCGGCCCACTCGCTGGAGGACTCAAAGTTTCGCAGCGCCTTCTCGATGACAGCTGCGTAGCTACGATACCGGTAGTCATTCTGCAGCTCGAGCTCTTCGGGATCCATGACACATCAGTCTCGTCTCAGCATACCATAGCAGGCATAACACATCCGAGGAAGAGCCAGGTAGGCAGGCGTGTATCTTGAATTAGATGGAGGAAAGAGGGGTTTGAGATTAAGATATGCAGGATTTACATGCCTAACAGCCCCCTGATAGGATCCACCTATCTGTGAATTGCCGGCTATTGCTCTGAGGCGTGTTTCTAGCAAACAAAATTAGCCAATTAGCTGCGTTCACTGACACGGACCCATGGGCGATGCGGACAAATGCTCCCATTCATTGCTGGGTTGCTGCTCATCTGGCCAGCCGGTCTGTCACTGCGCAGGCTCGACTTCTTTAAACACAAGCACGCAAACTTTGTCATACTCTACACATGATACCAGGAATAAAAAGGAGTTGTGAGGTTGGCTTGCCATCTCAACACAAACCAACACTGTGATGCTGCTTGTTATCATGGATGCATAATCAAATGGCTCAGTTCCTAGGAAAGAAGTGAAGCAGAGTATCCTTATTTTCAGCATCCAGCAGGTATGCAAGCCACATTCAAGTCTAACAACATCTATTGAAATACCCCGAGAAGAGGCAACAGAAAATATCCACGCGTTAAACAATGCAATCGAGAAACAACAGTTGGCCAGATCCCCTGGACATGGAAAAGGCTGTGGGCATCCGTGTGTGTGTAAAACCAGACAGAGGCGGGGGTGGCAGGATTAGAGTAGCGCAGACATCTGGACACCCCGTGGCTGAGCTGAGAGGGACTTTATCATCACAGTCAAGCTCCAAAACACGTGCTCAGAGAGGCAACGGGACACAAGTGCACCAGACCTCCAGCAGAGGAGGAAACTGAACCTACTGAATGAAGCTAATCATTTCCTGACTCATGGAATTTGGAAATAAAGCGTGTCCAGAAGTATTAGCTTATGATAGAGGCTATAAAAGAGATTGAAAGACTCATACATGCAGACAGACAGACGACTAAATTGAGGAATAACTTGCCTGATGGGTAAGCTACAGACGGCAAAAAATTAGAGAGGGTCTTGCATAGTTTCCTTTTTTATCTCAGCCAAAACCAGCGAGTAATTCAAAAACACTAAACATCTCTTAAAGATTTATTTCAGCCGATGACTTCTCCCATCCATCCACCATCAACTGCTTATCAGAAGCTGGGATCACCAAGTCATGTTGGAGCCTATCCCAGTGCTCATTAGCTGAAAGGTGGGGAAACACCCTGGACAGATCATCAATCCATCTCAGGGCTTGAGCAGATAGTGGTTCAGTGTCTTGCTCAGGGACACTTTCATATTACTGTTACATATTATGGTCTAGATTTGATACCTCTCTTACTATGCTTTCCACTTTCCACACTGTAATTTCCCCCTGTGAGACTAATAAAGGAATATCTTATCTTAGCTTATATGACTTCTTAGAGGTGTAAATTTACATATCCTTATCAGTGACTTAAACGCCCACTGTCACCAGAGCCTTAACAACAAAAGAATAGGGGGCGGCATAGCTCAGGAGGTAGGGCAGTCATCTAGTTATCGGAGGATTGGTGGTTCGATTCCTAGCCCCTGCAGAAAGCATGTTAGGAGTGCTTGAGCAAGATATTGAACCCATAAATGCTGTCCGAGTGCTGCAGGGCTACACAAACTGTTTCTACACATAGGATGGGTTAAATCAAGAGAAAAATTCTCCTCGCCTTGGTCATATGGCAAATAATGCAATTCTATATTCTATTCTACATCTACATTGATGGTCCCCTCCACAGTGAGGTGCTCCAGGGACATCCAGCTGGGAGGAGGCCACGGGGTAGACTGAGGACCAGGAGGGATTATATCTCCACACTGGCCTGGCAACACCTCAGGATCCCCCCAGTCAGAGCTGGTGGATGCAGGCATGGAGAAGGAATGTTTGGGGTCCTCAGCTGAAACTGCTACCTCTATGAGCTGACTTCAGATAAGCAGTTAATGATGGATGGATGGATTCTACATTGTGCACAAATGAGGGAGAAAATGGGTCCCAAATCTACCAGTGCAAAGAGAAAAAGACATTCACAGGATGCTTCATGGTGTTTTTTTAAGCAGCAACCAATTCTGTCGATAACGGAAACGGAGAATGGCGCCTGAAAGTGTCTTCGCGGCAAGATAACCTCAGGCTTGTCAGATAAACAGGCCGAAACCCAACACAAACACAATGATTGTTGTTCAAACTGAGAATATAGGGCAAGCCACGATTCTTGCTGGGTAAGCATGTATGTATGCAAACAGGAGGAAGCAGAGTGAAAGCAAGGAGAGAGAGAGAGAGAGAGAGAGAGAGAGAGAGAGAGAGAGAGAGAGAGAATTATCATCCTGCTTGGTAAACGATGGACACTTCCTGAGGGCTGATTGAGTCTGTAGGTAAAGTGGCCTTTGACTGTGTGCTTAAAAGGTGGTCACACACACACACACACACACACGCCACCACACACACACACACACACTGCTTCCTTAAAGCACACTTGGACAAACAAACCCAACTGGAGACAAGAGTGCCTGTCACCTGACTGACACCACAACCACCGTCACTACAATTAATTAGGGGATTTGTAGGACGCTAGTTTGGTGGTGCTTTGCGATGGCAGCACACATGGCAATGGAAGACTAAAGTAGAAAAGACTGCCAACTCATGTTGGGCCACATCGTGCAACTTTACTATGACTTTTCTGTTTTTGCACACATGATTATGTAAGAGGAGCCTGGGCCATTGAGCACAAACCAGCGACAATATTTGCCACGTATTCTCCCCAAAAAAGGTTTATGCAACGGAATGGGAGTCGAATTTTAATCGCGAAAACGTCCACAAACCCCACAATTAAAAGATGGCAGATTGACATTATTCCCAGTTGCTGCACCATGCAAACTAATATGCTGCAATATAGAATTGGAATTATTAGAATAGTCCACTAGCCATATACTAATAAACTAGTTGGACAGTTTTTAATTCAGATCCTGAATATATTCATATTGAGAGGAATAATTAATCAAATAACAGTTGGGTATACAATATATCAGCCAAGCTATAGACAGGGTGCATCATGACTCACCAACCTGCGAGACGAACCCACGGTTTTGTGCCGCACACCCGCTCCACAAAACAACGGTATAATCGGCGTTTCCCCTTCCTAATCTTGCCTTTTTTTGTTTTTGTTATTCATATATCATTTCGAGAGCAAATATCGGACAGAGGTCTCCTCATCCCACAGTCGTAGAGATGGTCACGGCGGGGGTGGAAATCCTCAAACTGAGATGATTCAGTGTGGAGGCACAGGAGGGAGCACTTCCTGATACCGAAGGGGTGGGGTGTGGAGTCTTTTGGCCATCCGGAATATTGCTCGTAAAGTCATCAAAGCTTAGATACTCTCAAATCTCATCAGCGATGAATATAAAAACAACCTGAGTTTGAGTTACTGGAGAAAAAAATGTGTTATTCCCTCCACGGGGATGTATTTCAGAAATACGTTTTACTTTCCCCCCCTTTAACCTGCGTGGTTGGTATCATCCAGGATGTACGATGTTTACGAACCTCTCACTTCACTGCAAGATGTTTGGAGCACTGAAGAAGGATCCTGCACCCTGCAAACAACATCACCCTTTACTCTCCCACTGCCTGTCTGTGTTCCCGACAAGCAGAAAAACGCATTAGTTACGCCCAACTGAAAACACATGTTTCTCCCCAAAACATGTTTAATTCGTCCCTTCTCAGGAGTGATATTTTGTTATTGTATTCAGAAAGATCATGTGCCTAACGTGAGTGAAGATGCATTGAGAACCATGGTCAGCGTCCACTTACCATCCAAAAGCATCCAGCAGCATTTAACAGATCAGTGGTGCAGGTGGACCAGTATCCAATGTGAGAGTCATATTTACATGATTAGATGGATGTCAGTTTTGGGGATGTTACTTGGGAATTCTTGATAACCATCTCCAGAGTCAGGAAACGAGCAGGCAACACTACTGTAGACCCATCACACCCTGGCCACTACCTATTCCAACTCCTCCCTTCAGGTAGCATTGTAATAATACATCTAAGCAGGTTGTACATGCATATTGTCATTGTCTACCTAACCTGCTAACATATTCATTCCAGCATCCTTGCACTCTGCAACGTGATCTTCCCGTTTCATCTGTACAGTCATTCCTTATATATACTCCTGGAGATTATCGTGTTGTTATTCAATGCAAGTACACTAAGATCCACTAAATTGGAGTAAAAGTTCATACATGCACAAACACAAATGATGTTGTCATTAATGTAAGTACATCGCACTAATTTGTCCTATTGTGCTACTGAATTCCACAGACACAACTGACTGACTGCATGTCAGTTTGCATGGCAACAGGTAGGATCAGTCGGTTTTTATATTTACAACATCCCACTTTATACAACACATCTGGCACGGATACGCTGTCAAGTGAGTCCTCTCTCACATTTACTGTGTATCTTGGTTGTCAATGTGCATGATAACAATGTTGATTTTAGATTTCAGGAAGTAAAGCTTGGTTGGTATCCTACAGGGGGATCTAGTACATCCATTTAGTATATACTAATCACCATTCCAACTTAGTTTGACTGTAATACAGCTGGTAGTGTCCTTTCTGATGCCAATAGTATGTAAGAGTCTTGGATGTATAGATATAAACAGCAGCAATCTCAGGTTGTGCCTCAAGATGGCGCTCCTGCATTTCAATGGCCTTGTTCTTGACTAAAAGACGACCTTCAAATGACAGGGGCAAAGGCACCACCTCAAACGTTAAAATGATAAATTCATCATATCACAATTATTATTTAGCTTAAGATTATTGTTAAAATCACCACGTAATACATGTTTACAAAATGTAGAGAATACTTTTAATATGAACAAAACGAGACAGGAATTTAGCAGCCATGATTGTGCTGTAGCACCTGTAACAGGGGAACATCCAATACAGTGTCAGGCTGGGGCCGTTGTTTTGTCTAACTCTCTCTAATAATCTTGGTCAGTTTCTGGATCTTGGTCTTCGTGGACATGTCAACATACTTATCAGCAATACTAACAATCATTCCACCCAGGATGGAAGGGTACGACTAGGGAAGAAGAGAAGAGAAAGAAGCAAATCATTGCTATGTATACCCAAAACAAGAGCAATGAGAATGCCAAGCAGAAATCTCCACACAGTGATTTATGGCATTGTAGTAATGGCAAACCCAACTATGCACTTTCATTTTCATGGTGCCCACAAAAAGAGGTGAATCTGTTCAGCTGGATCAGAAGTTTATTTAGAAACGTTTCATCACTCACCAGGTGACTTCTTCAGTCTGACTTGAGACTGAAGAAGTCTGAAGGTTGAATCTACGTTGAATAGAACGTTGCTACAGAGACGACTCAGTTCAGCTGGAGGCCACTGTGCTCAGCGCTGGATGATTAACGACTTCCATGTGAGTATTCCCTCACACAGAAGCACAGAAGTTACCCGGTGATAGCGTCAAGCTGCTGTGAGTTCTTCACTGATGCACCGTTATGTGTGGCACGTAATGCACCCTGGGTCCCTTGGCATAGTCAGACACTGGTAGGTGAGGGTGGTAGACTGGTCGTTGGCAACAATTAGGTGTTGTTAGGTGATTAAATCTTTGCTGGCTCCTGGGTAAGGCTGCCTAGAGTTCCGAGTAACAGTCAGACACTGGTAGGCCAAGGGATCTTTGCTATGTTGGTCCATCTGGGCGACAGACAAAAAGTGACTTGCTACACTGACTTCACAGATTCAACTTGGTTGAAATAGTTTTAAAGTTATTTTGTTGACTGGACAATAAAATTGCCCAGAAAATTCCAACGCAAGGCTTCCCCTGCAGGACAAAAAAGATAACTCAATTAAGATATTCCTTTATTAGTTCCACAGGGGGACATTTTCAGTGTTACTGCAGCAAATTGGAAAGCACAATCAGAGAGGCATAACATATAAACAGGCATGGAATATATAAAAGCAATTCAAACAAGGGAAAATGTTACAATATATGAACAAAAAATACACTTAATAACGGAAATGAGATATGGACTGCAGCTTGTAAAAATATGACAATAATAAAGTTGATATGCCCACAACTTGGTGAGAAGCAAAAACACAAAAATATTAAGTACAAGAAAAGACTTGAGGAAAAGAGTAAACTACAGTAAAAAAACAACAAGAAACTTAACTAAAATGCCAACAAAGGTTAGTTCACCTTCTTTATGGGTCCTCTCAGCCGAGACATTTCAGAGGAGGAATGAATGATTTTCACACTGGTATCGATATCAACCCTTTGACATTCATTCCATGATCTTAGGAGGGAGGATTATCTAACTTAGGCTGTACACTCGAGCATCACATACCCAGCTTAACACCCTGGATCCCTGATAGTGACTCTAAACATAGAAATAACATTACAGTGTTTTGCATGTAATACCAAGAGACACTCCATCACATCAAATGCTCACCCAGAATGTTATCTTCAAACTAAATACTAGTGAGATGAGCTCCGACACTATTAGTAGATATGAAAAAGCTAAATAACTCATTGATTATCATATGGCAACAATACAATCTTTAGATTAATAACGAAATGATATCAATATAAATAGATTTTTTTATACAGTTATCAGAGTAGTTTGACCAGATATAACCACGTATGGTCACTAGATGGCAGTATAGCTAAAGAAATAGGAGTTTGATCATTTTTGACTGAATTGTTTGCCCAGTGAACAATTTAAACAATCAAACTCACATAAGTTCAGACATGTGCAGAAGAAGAAGAATTAGAATTAAAAGAAGAAGAAGAATTAGCAGAAGAAGAAAGTTTACTCATCTGTCATTGTTCATGCATACAAATGTGTTGTCAAATGTGTTGTCTGCATTTAAATGGTAAATAGACTCATTTAACCCATCCTAGTGTATAGAAGCAGCAGGGAGCTGCTGTGGCTGGGGACCGACAACTGCAGTTCTTTTTCCTATTACCTTTCTTAGGGGCACAGGCAGGAATATTAACCCTAACATGCATGTCTCTGATGGTGGGAGCACCTGGACAAAACACACACA
>OMLC01042231.1:0-30652 GCA_900302585.1 Regalecus glesne
ACAAACGGCAACAATCACTTTGTAAACAGCATTGCTTTACATCACCCTTCTCCGTTAAACAACCTTTGTTTGCTTATCTGTCTTATCGGATGGATGCTGATTACAAAACAGCAAGACCCTTTGAAATGACTTTTAAACTTTTCACCAATGACATCCCTGAATCCCAGGGCTAGCATGGCTAAGGCTGAACTGCTTGTTCAACAGCATAGCAGCTGCATAGCTCAAAACCAGTTAACATGTAATCTACAATAAGATGACAACACTGTCGAGGCTTATTTTGCCCATTAAAGGCGGCATAGCCAAGGCCGTAGGGTGGTTGTCTAGCCATCAGAAGATTATTTTCCCTGCAAAATGGGAAGTAGCACTGACTTTGTGTTGTCTTCCGGTGCAGAGGAAGGGCCTCAACTTCAGACCTGTCCAACACCCACTGAATCTTTGTGTGTGTGTGTGTGTCTGTGTGTATGTGTCTGTGTGTATGTGTGTGTGTGTGTCTTTGTCTGTCTGTCTGTTTGTCTACCGGGCCGGAAGAAGCTTGCATACATGGAGAGGCTTGTTTGCTTACACACAGAAAGACATCAACCCACACACGTATTCGACAACCACATAGAGTTATGCTGTCTATGGTCCACATAGTGTAGTATAGTGCCATGTAGTGTCTGTGTCATTTCAAAAACACATTTATGCAGTAATTGTCCCCAGTTGTTACTATCACAGCCTCCTCTCTTCTGGAAAGGCTTTTTTTTAGATTTCGGAACATGGTTCCCATTCAGCCACAGCAGCATTAGTGAGGTTGGGCACTGATGTTGGAGAAAAGGCCTGGTCGACATTCCAATTCATCCTAAAGGTGTTGGATGGGGTTGAGGGCTCTGTGGAGGCCAGTCAAGTTCTTCCACACCAGACTCAGTAAACCACGTTTTAATGGACCTTGTTTGGACACAGGGGCATTGTCCTGCTGAAACAGAAAGGGCCCTTCCCAAACTGTAGCCACAAAATTGGAAGATTTCTCCTCATTGGAACTAAAGACCCTTGCCCAAACCATAAAGTACTGCCACATTATTATTCTTCCACCGAAACACTACAGTATAACTATGCATTCAGGCAAGCCATGTTCTGGCATCCACCAAACTTAGAGTCATCTGTCAGACTGCCAGATAGTGAAGCGTGATTCATCACTCCAGAGAACGTGCTTCCACTGCTCCAGAGTCCAGTGTAAGCATGCTTACACCATTCCAGCTGACACGTGGCACTGCATATGGTGAGCTTAGGCATGTGTGAGGCTGCTCGCCCATGGAAACCAATTCCATGAGCTGGCCATCGAAATGTTATTCTGCTGACGTTGCCTCCAGACACAGTTTGGAATTTGATAGGGAGTGTTGCAACCAAGGACAGACTGATTTTTGTCGCTACAAGCTTCAGCACTGGCCAGTCCTGTTTTGTGAGTTTGTGTAGCCTATCGGTTCACAGCTCAGCTTTGGCTAATCCTAGACATTTCCAATTCACGGTGTAATATTGATGGGGGCAGATCTAGCACTGCAGGAATTTGACCAACTGACTTGTAAAAGTGGTATCCTATGACAGCCTCATACTGAAAGTCACAGATCTTTATGACCTGTTCTGCTCCCAATGTTTGTCTGTTGAGGCTGCATGTCTGTATGCCTAGTCTTGTGCACCCGTTAGTAATGGGTTTAGCTGAAATAGTCGAACCAACTCATTAGAAATGGTGTCCACATACTCTTGGCCATGTGGTCTATTTGCATGCATCAGAAACACACCAACACAGAGACAGTAGTCTGACCAATATGTTAGGAGCTTTGTGTACCTGTCATAGTACTAAGTAATCCTCCCCAGAAACAGACACACACACACACACACACACATACACACACACACACATACACACAGTTTATATTTTGTTGTGTCAGTATTTTGTTGTCGGTTGCCCTTGACACTTTAGTACAGCTTCTTAAAGAGAACAATCTGTCTCTCTGTCACATATCTAATCTTATCACTTTGTCTGTCTTCCTATCTATCTTTCCATCCATCCATCCACTGGGGAAAAAGGTTATATACAAATTATACACAAACTATTTACAATAACCTGTTTGTATAAGTGTGTGCATGCTTTTATAATTTGGGTGTGGCTGTGTTCAGAATTAACCAATTACATTCAAGCTCACGTTAAATAGTAGTTCGTACACTATCGATTAAAACGACTCTGATTAACCCCGAATAATGTTCAGCTGTACCTGAAGGATTATTCTGACATCTGTTGTATCCAACTGCAAAAACCACGGTCCATGAAGAGTTTACAAAGCATAGACAGGATCTCTTCGTTGAAAGGCATTGATCAGGGGAGGAGCACAAGAGGCTTTTCAAAGGCATTAGAAGTTCCATGGGACGTGGTGGAGACCATCCTCAACAAGTGGAGAAAATATGGCACAGCAGTGACGTTACCAGGAACAGGACATCCCTCCAAAATGGATGAATAGTCTAAGAGAAAAACGGTTAGGCAGGCTCCTAAGAGGCCTACGCTAACGTTAAAGGAGCCGCAGGAACTTCTGGCAAGTTCTGGTTTCTCCTTAGATGTGAAAACATCTACTGTATTATTCACATAGCAGGGTTATGGGGTAGGATGGCAAGAAGAAACACTCAAGCCTGGCTAAACTTTGCAAAAATATAACACTCAGTCTCTCAAAACAATGCGGGAAAATGTGTTATAGTCTGAAGAGACCAAGGTTGTTGTTTCTGGTCTTACTTTCAAAAATATGTGTGGCACAAAAACCCAGCACATCACCAGAAGAACAGAACACCCACAGTGAAGCATGGTGGTGCATCATGCTTTGGGGCTACTTTCCTCAGCCCTTTCCAAGGCTTTATTCAAGGTGGAGTGAATCACGAATAACTCCAAATACCAGTCAATTTCTGCCGAATAAACCCTCCTGGCATCTGCTAGAAAGCTGAAGATGAAGAGGAATTTCACTCTAAAGCACAAGAACAACTCAAAGCATTCATCCAAATCAACAAAAGAATGCCTTCATTGCTTTTTTTCAATGTTTTGGAATGAACCAGACCTGAACCCAATAGTGCCTCTCCAGGGTGACCTGAAGAGGGCTATGCACGGGAGATGCCCTCGATATCTGACGGATCTACCTTTTTTTTGCAAGGACGCGTTAGAAAATATTGCCAGGTCAAAACTATGCCAAGCCGCTAGACTCTTACCCCAAAAGACCGAGACAGAGGTGCCTCTACAAAGTTTTAGTTTTCGGGTGTGTACACTAAGCTATTGTACAGTTAGTATTTCCATTTTATATTTCCTTAAAATGCTTCTCATTATTTTTCTCTTAATTTTCATAACTTACAGTTCAGAAAATAAGGGGGGAGGGCTTTCACATGATTTAACTTAGTTTCCTTTTTTGCATTTCAAGAAGGATGTATAGAATTGATACATCCTCTGTCCATCCATCCATGCATCCATCCGTGTGCATTGGCTGTAACAGTCTGTACACCTCTGTTAAAGTGCCCCGTTTTTGTGATGTAAAGAATGAACGAGGGTGAATTTTCTCCGTCTGCTGACTGTATCTAAGTACATGTTTGACTGTGGGTGTATGTATCTTTGTCCACCTGTCTGTCACTGTGTTTCTCTATCACTCAATATCCTGCCTATTTTTGTCAGAGGTTCTCTTAGCTCTGCACATCCAATCTGTCACAGTACTGACAGGTTTTAGAATCTCAACATGAGTCCAGAAAATTAGAATTTCTTTTTTACTGCAGCTAGACACACACGACTGTGATGCTGGACTGGGCTTTTTAAAGGTTCTCACTAAGTGAACTCCAGATTGTCCTGGATTTGGTTTTTTAGAGGTATTGGAAATTAAACACGAGATGTCGGAGCGCAAATAGGAGTTCTGTTGCTGAGTGCCTTAATCAAATTGCTATTTGTGTGGGCTGCTTTAGCATACCGCCTAAACACCCTTGGTGCCATGCTGGGTCTTGAACTGACATTGACACATAAAAAGCAAACACACACACACACATAGCCATGGTAACTTGGTAGTAGAGTGCATGCTTTGGGAACTGATGAGTTGGAGGCTGTGGGTTTGAACTCACTGCGGGGCATCAGGAAGGCAATCTGGCCTCAATCACCCAAGTTCCATCTAAGTCCGTGTCCACTAATTGTGGTGCATAAAATATACCTCTCATAGTACATACCCATACAACAGTGTCTCACAAACTGACAACACACACATGGGTTACATAAACATATTCAGTTCAAAACCACTAGGACATAGATTAGAACTGTGTTTACGTACACTCGGCCACACATACTTACAAATGCATTCACATAGATGGACATAGAAACACAAATAGAAACTTTTCAGGAATTTAAACAAGCTGCATACACTGTCCCTTGTATCAACGTGTGCACAGTGTTGACAGCTATGGAGGCCCTAGTACGTGGGATCAGCACGTGCTCGTGTTCAAACAATGAATCATGATATCTGCTTTAGGAACACAAGTCCAGAAAGTATAATAATTAAAAAAAGAGAATCTTCACACTCAGAGCAGCCCACCCCATGTCCACGCTTGAGCTCGTCACATAGGCTGAGAGAATATGGCAGCATCTGGTACAGCTGGATATCAATATAGCTACTTGATATATGCCAGCCTCAACTGAACACTGCACCAGGAATACAATGAGGAGAAGGCAGTAAGGCCATTACAATGAGTTGTAGATTATGTTGGGCCAAAATCAGTGATTAGATTAAACTTTTCTTGTCGAAGAGTCCCAAACATGGCCTAACAAAAGGCTCCATTATTTTTCCTTTATATTTCACATGTTATGTTTCTCCATACCTTTATCCATCAATGGCTCCCAACGGTCTCTCAAGCAATCTTAGGGAGTTGTCGAGTCCTCATCAATATTCATGGGTTGACATTTGAGTGACACTTACAAGCAGCGTTCTTTCTCTGTAAATGATAGCCTATTCGAGAACATTGTCCAGAGACAATTACCATTTCTGTTTCTTTTGCCATCCCCCAAGACTCCTCACTGGCTTGTCTGTTTATAAGGAAGGGTGCTGACCTCATTGTGCTCATATCATAATCACATAACACACGTACTTGAACAAACCACACCTGTTCCAATCTGTGAGTGGCAGGCATGCAGTTGACATTCAGCTTGTGTGTTGTGATGCTTTAGAGTAGACCCTCTGCTCCTTTAGGTAGAAAGGAGAAAGTTCGGGTGGTTCAGCATCTAGTAAGGATGTAATTCAGTAACCTCCCTAGTGAGGTGTCCCAGGCACATCCAGTTGGAAGTAGGCCATGGGGTAGACCGAGGATCAGGTGGAGGAATTATATCTCCACACTGGCCTGGAAGCGTCTTGGGATCTCACAATTAGAGCTGGTTGATGTGGCCAGGAAAAGGGAGGTTTGGGGGTCCCCTACTGGAGTAGATAGCTCCACAACCTGAATTCAGATAAGCGGTTGAGGATGGATGGGTGTTCAAAAGTCAGTTGTAAAAGTGGACTGTTTTAATTGGATAGTTCAAATTTGATGGATGGATGGTTCTGTGGCCCACTGGTTGCTGGGTACATTTCCTGTTGCATTGTGATTTTTTTCACACACGGTATACTGACCATTTACATGCTTTACATGTGGCAATACTGAATTGATAATGTTTGAAGTACTCACTCTAGGTTTACAATAAAGTTACGTAATTTATCCATCCATCCATCCATCATCAACTGCTTATCCAACGTCATGTTGAGGGACCATGCTGGAGCCTATCCCAGGGCTCATTGGGATAAATGTGGGGACCCTACCTGGACAGGTCACCAGTCCATCTCAGGGCAGGCATAGCGGATCACGGCTGGAAGCTCTTCCTGATGCCCTGGGGTGTTATTTCCCTAAGTGAGCACTCTAAAGGAATCTGATTTTATTTTATTTTTTTCTCAGTTTTATACTTGCTGTGAATCAGTGGCAAAACTTTGATTCATGTGTAAAGAATAAGCCTCATTCAAGATGAATGGCAGTGTCATTGCTCAGATGCTAGGGGAAGTCCCTGTAAACTCTATGTTATGCCCTGGACCACCCTGGCCAGTCTGTTTCCTCTGCTCTCAGACCCCCTCTGACCACCTTGAATCCCTGGTTTCCCCCCACCTTACAAAGGTGAAACCAACATCTGGAGATCTGGAGACAGATGAAATTAGCTTCTGATGTGTTTAAGAGTGTTTTCTCGTGTAAAAGGGTTTTTTCTATGTTCAAACTTTCTCACTTGATACAGACACAACTGGTAATCTCTGATATCATAGATTCTGATATCAGAGATGCTGCACCACCTGCTCTATCATTATCTGTCAAGATGTATTAATTCTGTAAATTGTTTAGATTCTGGATGCACTTGACTCATCTCAGAAAGTTAAAGTAGTTTCTTGCTACATCATTCAACGCGTTAGCACTAGCTACTCACACGGAAAGGAGTTGTGTGTGTGTGTGTGTGTGTGAGAGAGAGAGAGAAAGAGATACTTACCGAGTCCTAATGAATGCTCCTGGTAGGAAGGATTTTAGGATAGCTGCAGTATCTCAAATAGGAAATAGAGCAGTGACCTTGAACACACCAACTCATACATAGACACACACATTCATATGCACCCACGTATGATTGATACAAATATTTCCACAAAATCAGCAAGAAACCCACAAAACTTGACAATCTTCACAGAGAGGAAAATCCTGAGGTGAACCATAAAGCAGGCAGGCAGAGAGGAGAAATCATACTTACTACCTGATATTTTTTTAATTCTACAGCTACACATCTTTTGGCTTTGAACCTATATATGCACTTGAGAAGGCAAGATAGAGAGGAGTGGGGGATTTTAAGTGTATCCGGCGGACAGGAAAGGATGAAGAGGCAGTAGGTGAGATACCCTAGGGTGGAAGAGTGGCCTATTAGAGGCAAAAGAGAGACAAGGATGGCAACTCGACTCTTGACAGAAACAAAAAAGGAGTGTGTGTGTGTGTGTTTATAAGGATTGTGCTCATATGCTCCCACACTACTGCATATCCCCCAGCCTACTCTTAATGCTACAAAGGAGTGTGATTTACATAGCAAGTAAGAACATCCTTTTTTATGTATTCATCTTTGATTTAAATACATTGGTGTCAAGTTCGGTTTTCCCCCCTCTTCAGACTACCATACCACAAGACACCCCTGGCTTTCAGTCTCAGTGTGAGCTAAGTAGATAATATGTTTCCATTGAGCACTGCAGGTGGGGATGCATTCACCTCATGAGAGGTCTCTCAGCAGAGAGAGGTAGACTAGCAAAAATATGAAACGGAAAGAAAATTAAAATGCTAGTATTTAGTCATTATGTTATGCTGAAAATTGTATATTTTTGGATAAATTAAGTTAACAAATAGAAACTTTAACATCAGTATATCGGTTCACAATATGAATCAATGTGTGTGCTATAAGAATTATGATAATTTCACACCACCTGAAGGCAATGTGATGGCAACCCAGTAGACACCATGAAGAAATAATGAAAATATATGTATATATACATACATGTATGATTACATGGTGCATGAAATAGGCTTGTACTGCATGAGCTTGAAAGTAATCACTTGAATTACTGGATTTTCACACACATTTGTTTTAGAGAGAGAGAGAGAGAAAGAGAGAGAGAGAGAGAGAGGGAGAGAGAGAGAGAGAGAGAGAGGGAGAGAGAGAGTTTTAGTAGTCTTGAAGGGTTCTGCACAGAATCCATTAGTGACTGGTCATAGGCCAACAGACATTAATATTGAGCTTGTAAACAAGCTTGTATGCAAATTCTGGAAAGAAAGTGCTTTTGCCAACCAGCTTCTGCTTTCTACATAGAGATTTGAGGTTAATTAAGTGATAGTCACACTTTAACCCCAGGGACACAAATATCCAGATCCAATTCATTGTGACCTAAAGCATTATTTGGGTGTAGTCACAGCACAGCCAAGCAAATGTACACTGCTCTTTAACCTACACCTTTGATACTTTCTGAAATAAACCACTTTTCTTTGGCTGCTTGGACCTCAATATAAGCTTGGAGGGGAAGATAGAAAGGGGTGGAGGAGAGGGAAGAGAAGAGAAGGAGACAAAAGGACAAGTGGAGGGAAGAGAGAGCAAAGGGGAAAGAAAGAGGGGCACAAAGGGCAATTGGGGTGACAGGAGAGGAGAGGAGAAGGTGGCAGCTGAGGGGCTGGGAAGAGGAGAGCAAGGTAGGTGGGGAATTGGGGCCAAGGGGGTGGATGAGAGTTGACAGAACAGAGGTGAAAGGAAGGATGGGGAAGAAAGGAGAGAGGGAGAGACAGGCAGGAAGAAAGGAGCACATGGAAGCCATCAGAGGGAATCAATGGGAAAGGGTGAAGCTGAGGAGAGAGAAGGAGAGTAGCAAAGCGAGACAGTCAGAGACAGGTGAGGTCAGTTTGAGAGAGACAAGCAGGAAGGAACTTCAAATGAACTAGTTTGTCTGACCGCAGTGGACAGGTTGTTTCAGCCAACTCATCCATGCCTTTCTTTGGAACTAGCTAAATAGCAAGAGGTAATTGAGTGGAAAATGAACAGATAGAACTTGCAGACCAATTGAAACCCATCCCCCCTTAAAATTTAAGTATCTGACCAGAGACTTCATACTGCCGGATTTCTTAATCTGAATGTCTGAAAGGAGCTTGTCCAGCATTGTTTGATGCTCCCAGTCTGAATCCCACTTTAGAGCGTGTAGAAACCCTTTTTTAATGAACTCATTCCCGCTGAAGTGGCCTACTACAGCCTCTATAACAGTGAGTACGAACACATCAACACTAGTTTTATAGAAGGTAACCTCAGGCTCTTCAGAGTCTATAAAGACTTGGCAGATGAGGATTTAGTGAAGCATGAAAAAGACTTGTACTACCTCAGATTGAAAGAAATGACTTGATTTACTGGATTTTTTTGCTCCTCAGTTGTTGAGCTCTCTCCCTTCTGATGGTACATAGGGCTGACGTAGCTCGTTGATAGAGATGGTGCTGCAGGAACTGATGAGCCAGAGGCAGCGGGATCTAACCCTCTTTGGGGCATCAGGAAGGGCATCGGGCATTAATTTCCTAAGCTCTGAAATAAATTAATTAATGAACCTCTAAATAGCTTGGGGCAATAGATGAATATTAACCTGGTGGCTAAATCTGGCATATTAACATTCTATATGCACTCTTCCTATAATTATTATGAGATTATCATTATGGTTGTTGTTGTTGTTAGCTGTGCTAACTTACAGCATGTCCTATGACAGCATGTGAGTGTTTGGTTGTCACATCGTATTAGGTCCTCTGTCCACAGTAAACAAGCCATGTACGTATGAGCTGTGTGCTCCAGATCAGACTATAGACATTGCTCGTTCATGGCATAGAGTTTCTCAGCATCAGTGACAGGAAGTAAATAGAAACGAGGCATCCGACTAAAGTTCATCTCTCAGGTCACATCCGTTCAACTCCAGTTAGGATGCGGCGTAACCGAGTGTGAGCTGAACTTTATTTGGCCACCCTTTTTCTATTTACCGCCAGTCGCTCACATTGAAAAGCACTGTGTCATGGATGAGGAACGTCTCCACTTTGATCTGAAGTGCAGACGTGATGGGTAAGTGATATGGTCACATGATGGTTAGTGGGGACAGAGAGCATTCTGTACAATGTGGTAGTCGGGACACTCGCGTCCAGTTAGGAGACAGTGTCAGAATATCTAAGGATGCCAAAGACATGATCCCAGTTAACCTACTGATATGGAGCTCTGCACATTGTGCAGTTTTCCTCACACATCATCAAGTACTCATTTTTATAGCAGCTGTCACAGCTCTGACGTCTCAGATCAAGGAACGCCGCGGTACTGTTATGTGTTGAAAACTTCATCAACACACGGCACACATGGTATGCATGATGGATATCAGGCCATTAAGCAAAAGCCTCTTCCGCAATTCATGTAAACAGCTTCATCAAGTCATTCTTATTTTCAACGTGAGGTGAAATCTTTCATTTCACTTCACGTGCAAACAAATGTACTGATTTTCCATCTTTTAACACTAAATTTATCAAGCGTTAAAGTCTGAAAGAGGCTACATTTGTTGGGTTCCAGTGTCATCATTTTATTTTTCATTTATTTTCAAATGCACAAAAGCAGTTGAATGCAAATCAAAATGAATAATATGTCATTACTAGTTATGAGGGTGATGTGGGGCCTCGGTAGCTCAGTGGTTAGAGCACGTGCTTTGGGAACTGATGAGCCAGAGGATGCAGGTTCAAACCCACCGTGGGGCATCAGGAAGGGCATCAGCCCTTGTCCACCCCGACAGGGTGGGGACTAATCATGAAAGTAAAATACGGACCTCTCTCTAGTTATGAGGACGATGTCCTAATCCTGCTCCTCTGATTTTGGTGTTTTACTTGGTCAATTCAAACCACAGCAGTCTGTGTGACTCCGTGTGTGCAAGCGTACACGTGTGTGTGTGCGTGGTTGTGTGTTGTATACATTTGTGTATTTTGACTTGGAGTGCCGCTCCCTGTATGGCGGTCCCCATCTGTCTGCATTTTGAGTGCCCTGTGGTGAATATAAGGTAATGATTATTGTACAAGCTCCTTCTTCTTCAACCGCACTCCTCCACCCGCTTCCTACCCTCGTTCTCTGTCTTCTCATTCTGCCTCCCTGTCTCTGCTCTGATTATTGCTTTGTTCCGCGGGGCATGCACGCATACAGCCATGCTTTCACATACACACTCCCCTACACGAAAGAACACAAACGCACACACGCTAGCCTGCACACACACACACCCACCCAGGAGAGTTGACTTGAGGAGAGGCGGGGAGCCGCCCGGAATTGCAATGGCTTCTGGGTAGAGACACAGCTAAATGAAAGGAGAGAACAGACAGAATGACAGATAGAAAACCCCGGAGAGGGGGAGAAAAAGAAAAGGGGAGGGCAGGGGGAGGGATGAGATGGGGTGAGTAGGGAACGACTACGAGCTAAAGCTGAAGTGAGATGAGGAAGGAGAGATAACCAATAATAAGACAAGGAGAGAAATGATAGGAAAGTGATGTTTTGTAATGGCTTTGTCTAGCCACCTTTGCAACAGCATGATCTACATGACATACGTGAATGACAGGCTCTTGGACACAATGGGCTATCGTGGGCTGAGACATAGATTTCCTGCAGCTCAGCGAGCCAAAGAGGCAGTTCAATGATCATTTCAATAATTATAGATATATGTGAAAATATCAAATACATAAGAGACGCGTCAATTCTGTAACATCTCACTCTATGGAACCCTTCATTGGGATTGCTGCCACCATCCAACATGTTGCCTTTCACCTTCACAGACAGATGGAGGGAGAGATAGATGGGTAAAACTATGTTGACTGCACATCGGATAGTTACTCAGCCAGCTGTGACACGCACGACATGTTGGTGTGGAGACAGTTAACCGAGTCCCCAGCATGAATGAAACATCTCATAGCCACCTACTGGTAGGCGTGGTTCCATTGGCTTCGTAGTTCAAGCTGGCTTGCCAGCTTCATACGTAGTCAAGGCTACATGTAATAAGGTGTGCTGATTCATATTTTGGAGAAACCATCCCAAAGAGTAAGAGATGGGATAACTCAGGAGACAGGGTGGATGTCTTGTAATTGAACCATTTGTGGTTTGATTCCTGGTCCTTGCAGAAGACGTGTTGTGGTGTCTTTTAGCAAGACACCGACCCCTCAACCCCTGAGATAGAAAGATGATCTGTCCAGGGTGTTGCACAGCAATTTGCCCAATGAGCACGAGGAAAGGCTCCAGATTGGCTCTGCAACCTGACTTCGGATAAGCAGTTGACAATGGATGGAACTGTTATGGCCACCCAAAGGGCCCTGCCAGTCGCTGGGGTTTTATGTTCAGCATGCATTAATAGAATTTGACTGTTGCTTGGAGGTGGGTGGTCTTCAGATGCTCGTGTGTCAGATGTTAATTCCCACTTTTCGCATCTCCCGAGTAATCCACATCCACTTGCTTTTGTCCGGTCGCCTTATCCAGTGGCTCCTTTATGCCACCCACTCAAAGGTAGCATATTCAAGCTCTTGGCTGTCCACATGAACAAGTTTGTACAAAGAACGAAGGTCTCTGTGTCTCCGTGGAGCAGAGGACGAGGGGAGGAGGAGGGGATGTAGCTGTGATAAAGGGAAGGGAGGATGGGTCGGGAATACAGCAGGGTCCTGTTGTGAACACTGATTACTCTCTGCTCACTTTAGATTGATGGAGCAGCACAGCAAGCATGCATAGGCTCATGCACGCACACGCGCATGCAGGCACATACACACCAGACCTCCCACTTTTTACCACACATACTAAACTACTGACACCACAAACAGCACAAGCCGTTCCAGGCGAGTGCATGTATGCACACAAGACACGTGCACGCGCACACAGCAGTGCTTCCATCTCCACAAACTGATGGATGATGGCCATACCTGGGCTTTACTTACAAGCCAACTCTCTACCTCTGTGTGTGTCTGTGTCTGCAGTGTCTGTGCAGCTCCTCTGTGTGCGCGTGTGTGTGTATGTGTATGTGCGTGTGCGCGCACGCATGTGCATCACTCTATATGTGTGTCTATAGTGGTTCAAACCTGTCTTAATTAGTACAGGCTATTAAGACAGATTGCCTGATTACTGAGCACTCCCCCATTGTACCCCCCCACACACATACAAATGGGCTCTACAGTTGAGGGCTACAGGGGCTCAGTATTCGAACAGGCTCCTCCTCGACAGCCGTAGCAGGTTTGATCCCATCACGCGTCGTCAAGAGAACTGCATCTGGCCTTTAATCCCACATGCTTGGCAAATGTGAGGCATACGATGTAAAGTGCTTGTCCCTAAACTAGAAAACTTCTATATGAAAATAATCCCTTTCCTGTTCAAGTGCTTAAGATAATAATTATTATTATTACTACTATTATTAATTATTATTATTGTTATTTGTCTTATAGGGACAGTGCATATTAATGAACATGTAGAATGTAAATATTCCTGATTTATCCACCAGGCTAACTTTCATCTGTTGTCCCAAGCAATTAAAGTTTCAGTTTCTTGCTCAAGAATACTTCGGCATGCTTTCTGAAGGAACTGTGAATCGAACCGCCAATCCTCTAACTACTACCCGACTGCTCTACCTCCTGAGCTATGCCACCCCATTATGAATTTGCGTACCATCTTGGCAGTTACAGAAACTTTCTTTCCACGTGTGTAGGGAAACCAAATAGATGGTAGGCAGGTTTTTTTTAACGCCTTGCTCTTTATAACTTCACTTGTCAAGTTACACTATCAGGTTGTTTATGGCCGCTCTCTGAGTACAATCTTACGTATCACATATGGCGTGGCTGACAGCTGCTGTGCACCGTCTCATTTATGAGATTAGGCGTCGGCGTGCAGAACATCTGAGGCACAAGGCATAATAAAGATCTGTCTAAAAGTAGGACTTGGCAGAAAGCATTTATTACCTCGGGGGCAGAAACTACTTTTCCGTGCAGAAATATCTCAGACTAGATAAAATAAATCTTTGTTTCCTGACAACAGCTTTATTTTATGCATTTAAGTCAGAAATGCATGTCCCCATTCC
The DNA here is from genome assembly GCA_900302585.1 of Regalecus glesne. Lineage (NCBI taxonomy): Eukaryota > Metazoa > Chordata > Actinopteri > Lampriformes > Regalecidae > Regalecus > Regalecus glesne. The sequence goes on from OMLC01042231.1 coordinate 13,650, forward strand.
CAAACACAGCATCAGCACAGGACTGTACTTGAATACCGAGATGAGTGGCTGGTGACTCACTGTAGTTCACCTCACTGAGAAAAAGCTTCATTCATTCGTCATCCCATCCCCCATACAGCGAAACGTGTTCTCTGCTTTTAACCCATCCAATTGTATAGGAGCAGTGAGCAGCTACTGCAAGTAATTTTTCTCATTGCCTGGCTCAGGGGCTCAGGAAGGAGTATTGACAGTATGAACTAACATCCATGTCTGTTGGGTGGTTGGAGGAATCTGGAGCACTTGGAGGAAAGCCATACAGACACAGGGAGAACATGCAGACACCACACAGAGAGGACCTAGGATGGAATTCAAACTCATGACCGTGTTGCAACAGTGGTGACCACTGTGCCACCATGCTGCCCCAGTCTTTATGTGCATTGTGCACTATGTAAAGAGAAACCTAGCAACCCTATGGATGGACAACAGTGGTAAAACACACATATGAATAACCATTGTTTGAACAGAACTAGCAGAAGTTGTCTGAGGCATGCTGCCACAATGTGTGGATCAATATTCATACCTCATCAAAAGGTGAACGGTGACTTTACTGAAAAGATAATTATCTCTGCCCCACCAGATTTATCCGTTCGTGCCACGGTCAAGTCAGTCTCCCCATGTTTAAAGACATAGAGGGCAAAGCCCGTGCAGCAATATCTCACTTCACTCCACCGTGTTAACTTTGAGATTTGATTCATGCAAATAAGCAAACAAGTGCCTGTAACTTAATGCCATGGCTGAACCAATTATCATCCATCCATTGTCAATCACTTATACAATGTCAGGTCAAAGGGTCATGCTGGAGCCTATCCCAGTACTAACTGGGCGAAAGGCAGGGAAATACCCTGGATAGGTTGCCATCTCAGGGCAGGCGTGGGGGATTAAGGCCGCATCCCCTTTCTGACATCCCGTGGCGAGTTCAAACCCACAGCCCCTGGGTTGTTCGGCCCAAAGCAGAGGCTCTGCCTCTGATGTACTGTGGCACCTGAGCCGATTGCAATATGGGATTAAAATAATTGCAAGTACTCTCATTTTTCAACGATAAAGGACACAAAATCCCTGTTGTTCCCAAGTTAAGTTGCCGTGTTGCTTCTCTGTGCTGGTGGAAGGGATGGAAAATCCACATTGATATTCTGCTTGAATGTCCCTCAGCTCAAATTTAATGGGTTGCTGCCATCCAGGCTCACATGCTTCATACAGCTAGAAAATAAGCAAAGAAAATAGTTGTATCAAGAGATTACGGAGGGGACTCAGCTGTTGGATTGTGAAAAAGCTAATGCAGGCCTCATTGACGCTGTTGATTAAGTGATGCTGTGCATGCAAGTGACAAAAATTTACATGTTTCAGTAGCTTTGTGGACTGTTTAACCAGAAGTAATTCAAATGAAGGGTGTGACATTAGTATCTGAAGGTGCAGCCTCTCTCTCTCTCTCTCTCTCTCTCTCTCTCTCTCTCTCTTTCTCTCTCTCACACACACTTTAGGTGCTCTTCTTCATCATCCTCTTTCCTGTCACTCCTCTTCATCACTGCACCAATCCATCCTTCCTTCTCTCCATTCCTCCGTCATTATTGCTTATCCTCTCACGTTCACTCAACCCTGTACTGTCCGTGGAATAGATGGTTTATATTTCAGTGAAGCAAGAGATGCAGGGGGAATGGAAGATACAAGAGGGAGACAGGGAGGGATGCTCTTTTGCTCTGGTGTATTTAATCAATTATGTTTTCTCACTCCCTCTGGTCATTCTCTACTAAATTTATTCTCTCTCTCTCTCTCTCTCTCTGTCTCTCTCTCTCCATCTCACACTAGTAGTTGATTATGGAACCAGAGAGACACTTACAATATCCAATATGTTTACCTGATAAGACTCCATAAGATGAGTCCTCCTCAAAGTACCACAGTAGAACGTAGAGCAGAGCCGTGTCCTCACCGACTGCATGCTTCTGTTTAGGGAAGTCCTGTGAGGCCCTGACTATTGACACCTACATAGTAAAGGAAGCAATAAAAAGATGTGTTCAGCATTCACTAGTGTTCTTAAAATGATATTTGACCGCTTCGACTCAAATATCACCTTTTATTACAGTGGATGAAAAGGTCCCAAATGCCTCCATCTGCAGTTTTTTTAAGATGCTTCTCGGCATTTCAGCACTATTTATGAGGATAAATGTTGCATCACTCGGTCACTTGGTGCTCCGTGTACCGAGACAGTTCATGTGGATCAAACAAGGTTGTGGAATTAAAGATAGCTTGGTGAATAAGAAGCGACGCAATCCAGTAGCTCGTGTGATTTGTGTTGGTCTTGGTCAGCACAAACCTGTTTCACAAGCCTCTGTGAATAGTACTCTTTACCTTTGAAAGTCCAGTCAATGGTATCAGCATATGAAACTATAGTTGCTCTGGTCGATATACAACTGTATTGTTTGTTAGGGTGGGGATGCTACAGTCAGCTCAGGCTAAAGATGTCAAGAACTGATTCAACTGTTTGTGTTGTCACTTCACTGCTAGTGTGGTTAGTGGACTGAAGAATATGGCCTTATATCTTTGCCAATTATAATCCTATCGCTAATTACCATGGAAATCAGACCACGAGCTTCAGGCTGAAGATTGTGTTATGAGTAGATCTCCTCTCAGTGTAGTCTGCCATGCTAATCTGGCAGATGGTCTGTCGAAGGGATTTTCTTCAACGCAAATTGAACAAAAACCTGATGGCTAAAGCCTCTTTATTTTTACATCAGTGCTGGCGTATATCTTTTATATACACCAGACCGAAACGGATCGTCGGCGTCTTCCAGAGAGCTCTACTGTCCCACAGAGCATCCCACAGCCATGGTAAAATCCCCTAAGTGTTTTCACGAGAGACATCTTGGAGCGACACTTAAAAGTCACAGTTCTTTTCACGAGCTTGCGTCAGGCTTTCCATACTTAATACGGGCGCCCTATTTGAGGTCCCCAGGTATTAAAAATTCATTTTAATCTCGAGCAAAACTCCCTTATTAAGTTTTGATGACTATATTAGCCCATGTCTGTTTCATCATTGTCCCAGTCTGTATTATTAATACTCGTAAATGGGAAGAATAAGAACTACCACCAAACGCTTTTCGATTATGTAAAAGTCAGAGTGGAAGCCATCCAATCTGCTCATAAAACAGTTGTCACAATATGAATTTACCCAGCATCTCCTGAAGGGCCAAGTGTCATCGTCAGCATCCGCATGCTCAGCATTGTGGATCTAAGAAGCTCAGGATGTAAATATGCCTTGGGCTGTTGCAGAAAGCCTGGAAATCAACACAGAGACCCTACCTGGATGATGAGCGTGAGCGGTGCGGCGGACACATTGGGTTTGTCATTGGGGGTTGTGGATAGGACACCTACAGTAACTGATGTTCTCGTCGAGTGTTGGGCCACGGTGCCTCCCGTAGGTGTCAGCGCTCATCAAAGGGACTCTGATCCACACCAGACCCACTCTGCATCAGCAGGAAGTGCAACTCTGAAAGTGTTTCAAACGGAAGAAGAGCTTTAACACAGTTTTAGTACATTTTGAATGTTTGGGTCACACAGCTGTCCTACCATGCTGTAATTTAATCCGAGTCACACTGAACAACGTTTGGTATCTGGGTCTTTAAGTAGCTCATATTTCAGAATCAGTTTTTTGGTCATGTGGGTTTTCACTACATGGGATTTGACTTCAGTTTCATGACTTTCACATGTATTTCACATGGAATGACAACAAACCACAAGTGTTCTTAGACCATGGTATCTGAAATATACCCACATGTGGGTAGCACATGGACCCAGTAGGAAGGTCCTGGGTTCAAACCCTAGGCTGTCCCAGGTCCTTTCTGTGTAGAGTTTGCCTGTTCTCTGCTGTCCTGTATGGGTTTCCTCTGAGTGTCCATCAAACAGACATGGACGTTACGGTTAATACTCCTGCCTGTACCACTGAGCAAGGCAAGAGGAAAAATAACTAGACTTGGTTCATGGCTGCTGCAGCTGCTCACTGCTCCTATATAATATGATGGGCTAAAGGCAGAGAACAAATCATTGCAACTTGTACAATGATAAAGTAAAGTGGATTTCTTCTTCTTTCTTTTTGATGGTAAAGTGATTTATGACTGATTCCCTGAGACTGGCCTCATAGCACGAGGAACACAGGGCCAGGGGTTCAACTCAGCCCATCTGTATAGAATCGACATGTTTCCTATGTTGTTTGAATGGGTTTCTGTCCATAGGTGTGTCAAGGAATTATAGCTTTGAAAATAAACTTCCCATAGGATGACATGATGCCTTGTCAGGCTCATTGTCCTGTTTTGTAGCCAGTCTGATCACAGGAAAGGTTTCAGCCCCACCAACCCTGATTTGAATTAAGCGGATACAAGCAATGAATTATCTGTTGGGTTTTCAGTGCAGACAGCCGGGCTGAGCACTTAAAATGTAACCGACAGAGTGAATTTACGATTTAATAATGCATTACGAAATGCCCGCATGGATGTTAATGATGAGAATCAATCAATTCTCTCTTAATCCGGGTAAAAATGGACTTTTCCTCTGAAACTGAAAGACTCCACAGGATACCAAGGATATCAGTCTAACTATCTATGCATAGGGTGTCTCACTGAGCACTGGTGCAACCCTTTTCAGACTCGCCCTGCTTTGACATTCACGACTGGTTCATCTCCAGTGCAGCCTTAATCTTTTAACTAGAATCAGCTTCGGTTCCACTGAAGAAGCTCCAATGGACGGCACCTCTTTAAGGCTGCCCGTTCTCCTTCAAACAGCTGGTGTGAAGTCGAGGCGGAAGAGCTGACTCATCGATAAAGAGATTGTCGTTATGAAATCATGATGTTTCTTTCGATCTCCACTTTCCATTACCGACAGCTTCTCGCCATCGGGTGTAATTACCATCAGCTCCTCTTCAGGCCAATCCTGGACGACAGTCTGATGACAGTCTTGCACATTGTGCAGTAACTGCTTTTCCTAAGATCAACTAATGGAAGAGCAACCAATTTGCATCGTGGTTTCATTTTTCATTATCGAGAGTTTGCTTAAAATTTGCTGAGCATTGGAATGGAAGTGTGCCTATTAGGAGGAAGGAAAAGAAGAAGAAGAAGAAGAACCTTTATTTGTAATTGTAACTGCATATGACAAAATTTGAGTGAGCAGCTGCAGAACCTAGGAGGCAGTTAAGGGTTCAGTGTCTTGCTCAAGGATACTCCAACATGCTTTCTGCAGTAGCCGGGGATTGAACCACCGTCCCTCCACTTACTAGACAACTGCCCAACAGCAATGGAGGCCGCAGGGTGTCAGGAAAAGACCATCTGGCATTAATCCTCCATACCCGGGTACTTATGAGGATAGATTGTAAAGCTCTTTCAGTGGTCACTAGACTAGCAATGTGCTGTATAAAAATAAGTCCGTTTACCATTTGAGTCCATATGACATGTGAGAAGTTCCCTCAGACACGGACACACAGCTCAGTACTTCCAAGCCTGCCGGATTTAAAGTGGCAAACTTCTCGTCATGGGCTGATTTCTCCAACCTCACTGCCATGTTCACTTCCAGAGGGGGGCGATCTGTCTAATTAAACATTCATCATGGGCTTGTAAGTGGTTCTTGAGCAGTCGGCTTGGGAAATATTTTAACATCACATGCAGGAAAGCCGTATAGATTTATGATTTCATTCCCACTTTTAATATTCCAACAGATTGAACATGCACATGCTCTGTCCTTAATGATGCACTCCGGGTAATGATGTCATTGCGGGAAGTGAATTAAAAGCTTTAAATATGAATAATATAAGAGAGGTGGAGAGCAGCCACGCTTGAGGCGAGGCAGGAGACCGGAAGATGGGGGTGGCAGTGGTGATGGTGTTTGGTGAGGGATGCGGAGGAGGGGACGGTGCAAGATAAAAGATGCAAGGGGAGGACAAAGAGAAACAAGAATATGGAGAGATATGGGACGATAATAATAATAATGATAATACCAATACTGATCTCCTTTATGGGGACAGTGCATATGAATTAACATTTAGGATGTAAATATGCCAGGTGTAGCCACCATGCTAATTTTCATCTGTTGTCCCAAGTAGTTAGGGGTTCACTGTCTGGCTCAAGGACACTTCAACACACTATCTGAAGGAACCGGGGATTGAGCCACTAATCCTCTGATGACGAGATGACCCTTTACCTCCTGAGCTATTCTGCCTCCTCATGATGTCATTATGTGTTCTTTATTCATTTTTTTACCTTTTGCACTCTACAGATGATGTTCATAGCCATTTATGTAAAAATTCACATCAGTAACATGAGGTCCATTTTCCTGGACCCCACGTTGTGAGGTTGGTGACAGACTTAGATGGAGCTTGAGGGCTTAGGGCCTGATACCTCTCCTGACACTCGGTGGTAGGTTTGAACCTGTGACCTCTAGCTTGTCAGTTCCCAAAGTGCTTGCTCCGCCACTGAGCTACCACAGCCCCTCAGTAGTATGATGAGAAAAACAATTTAGAATGGGTTTTGGTCTGATTTAGTTCACTGGTGGTGTGAATGTGCCTGGTGAGTGGCTCTAGTGTAAGTGGACTAATGTCTGGTAAATGTGTCTGGTCACAGAACATTGATAACTAGCCAGGCCTTTTGACTGACATCCTAAACAAAGCGACAATTGATTTTCTAATGATATCTCAGACGTCCCCATAACGGCTCTTTTCTTGGTCAAATAGTTTGGCAATGACTCATTTACTGCTTGCAGTGATCTTCTTCCAGACAAATATTATTCTCAAACATGTTGTTGATTGCTTTTTCCTTTTTTTGCGTGTTGGCAATCTGGGAGCTGTCAGTAATTATTATCCTGCTGAGAATTCCAATAGCTCATCTCCAGCCTGTTCCGTCCCGGTGACTGCTCGATTTTTTTTCCTCCCACCTAATAGGGGCAGTCATTCAGCATTGATTTGCCATCTTGTACTCAATTTAAATATGTGGACGACTTGAATAATCATGCTGAATATGATTCGCAGGCTTTAGGGTCATATTTGAGATTCTTCAACATGTTGTGTACTGATGCTTATGAGATGATGGATAAAATGAATTAACGACACATGCAACATACAAGAAGTGTTCTCTCTCTCTCTCTCTCTCTCTCTCTCTCTCTCAATACCTACACCTACATAGGGGCAGCATAGCTCAGGAGGCAGGGTTGGTCATCTAGTTATCAGGATTGGTAGTTTGATCCCCGGCCCCTGCAGAAAGCATGTTGAGGTGCCCTTTTGCAAGACACTGAACCCTTAACTGCTCCTTGACTGTTTCTGCGCTCACACCCTCAACATGGGGACTAATCGTTGGGGCTGCGGAAGCTCGCTGGTAGTCTCCGCTTTGGGAACAGATGAGCCAGAGGCTGCGGGTTCAAACCCACGGCAGGTAGTCGGTAAAGGTATCCTTCAAACTCCCCCTAAGTCTGTCCATCCCCACAATGAGGGGACTAATCGTGACAGACCTCTATATGGACCCCTCATCACTCCATCGTGAAAGGTGGTCTTTTACCAAGGCGGCGTTGTGAGTGGAAGGGTCTAAATGTTAAGGTCAAGTTAAACCCTCAATTGGAAGCTGGCAAACTGGGGAAATGAAGGCAGATTAAATGAATGAGCAGCTCTCTCTCCTCCCTCGAAAGGCCTGCAGCCGAATCATGTCATCCTGAAAAGCAGCTCAGCTGCTCTCACAAACAGACAGTTGTTGTTCCAGACCGCTCCCAGGTGTGACTCCATGTGGCGCAGATGTGCCGCTGTAATCTGATATTACTCGGGGTGGCCATGACAGAGCCCTCTCAGCTTCTGTGCCTGGCGGTGGTTACATGTGCAACGGTCACATGACTGTAAACTGAGCTGTAGGAAGAGGAACACCTTTGTGACATGTTTACTGCTGAAGCTCACTGTCTCAGATAGAACACGTGTCTTGAGTTAGCCTGCTTTATACTGTGTACAGTGATTTAGTGTCTGCTGTGGCAAAACAGAGGCTTCACCCATTTGTACCGAAACTGACCTTGTTCTTTCAGCGGAGCAGGTGTGTTCCCTTGTTTTGGTGTGTGCATTCAGTGTGAGACGGTGTAGGGGAGTTGTCTAGTAATCAGAGATCGGTGGTTCCATCCCTTGTCCTGCAGAATATGTGTCAAGGTGTTCTTGAGCAAGACACAGAGCCCATAAAGGCTGCACTCACTGGTCCTGTACTATAGCATGTGTTAAATGCAGAGAGCAGATTTCGTTTTATGTATGCGCAATGACCAATAATGCGTCTTAGATTGTCCTGAGAAATCCCACTAGAGAAACAACTGCTGGTCTGAAGCGTAAGGAAGAATGAATCAATGTAATCTTCCCTCCTTCAACTGTTATCATGTTGCCCTTGAATAAGGTATGATAGTATTACCAGTGTGCCGAGCATTTCATGGCTAACAGTCCCTATACATAGCTAGCTCACAGGAGCGTGGGTGTCTGTCTGTTGGAATTTTAGGCTTGGTACTGCTAGATAAAAAAAATCCATCCATCCATCAATAACCGCTTATTTGAAGTCGAGTCGGGGAGACTTGATGGAGCCTGCCCCAGTGCTCATTGGGGGAAAGGCGGAGAAACACCCTGGACAGTTTGCCATTCCATCGCAGGGCTTGAGCTGTTAGGGATTCAGTGTCTTGCTCAAGGACACTTCAACACACTTTCTGCAGGGGCCGGGGAACTGAACAACCAATCCCCTGATTATTAGATTACTACCTGAGCTATGAGAGGTCTTTTTTATGTGTCATGATTTCTGAGCTATGCCACCCCTTAAAAAAACAAGAATAACAAAAATGAATGGACAGATGGGTGTTATATTACCCCAAAACATTACACTGTTGGTTATTTAAAATATTTTAGAAAATTAGCTTGGAGTGTGTGTACAGGTGGATAAGTGTTTTGCTTTGTGTTTTTTCAAGCCCATTCTAATATGCATCTCTCCCTCTCCTCTCTCTCTCTCTGACTCTCACTCTCTCTCAGGTTGTCGGGCAGTAATGTCCCCTCTCCAGTCGTTAGCAACAAGAACTGGCTCCGCCTCCATTTTGTAACTGACAGCAACCACCGTTACCGTGGTTTCAGTGCACATTACCAAGGTAAGAGGCTGCTTGTGCAGATGCACACAGACAGGTACACTCGTGTACATACACACTGTCAGGTGAAATTCAGGCAAACACACAGACACCATATTACAGACACAGATACAGACTTTTGCCTCTTAGGAAACTTCTTTGGAGGAATTCATTTGATTTCTTTTTTCAAATGTTTTATTTCTTTCCATGTTTTTTCCTGTTATTTCCAACTGGCAGTATTTTCCCATCATCCCATTGGCTTTAACTAGCTTTCATTATGCCTCTTGACTCTTATCTTTTTGCTTTGTTAGTCTCTCTTTACTTCTTTTTGGTCTCTTTCTCTTTTCTCACTGGTAACAGAGGAGAGGGCTGCTATTCTCTGACACAGTCCTGATAGGGTGCAAAATATTTAGGAATTCTCTTGGCTTTGTCCCTGTTTCCCCACAGCGATAATGAAAGCTGAATATATGGAACAGCCGAGCAGACACCAAGTGGAACAGAAATGGTTTTCCTTTTTAAACCACCTGTTTCTCCTCCTTTTCTCTCATTTTAATAATCCCTCATCATCCCTTCCCTCTCCCCTTGAGAGTAGGCTATATGTCCTCCATCCATCCATCCAACGTCATCTGCTCATCTAGAGCCTATCCCAATGTCCATTGGGCTAAAGGACATGGACAGCATTGACAGGTTCCCATTTTATCGCAGTGTGTGAGCAGATAGGGGTTGAGTGTCTTGCTTAAGGACACTTCAAAATGCTTTCTACAGGGGCCAGAGATCAAACCATCAATCCTCCAATTTTCAGATGACCATCCTACCTTCTGTGCTATGCTGCGCAATTTGGTATTTGTAATTTGAGTGCTTCAATAACAGATTTGGCTGTCTTATGTTAAGCTATACTTAAAGATGCATCGATGTTGGTACCTTTTCTCTCGATGAGCATCTTCAAGGGTTTCGTCCATTTTTCTCCTTGTATATCTTCCTAATTATATTTTCCTCAATTTTCTCTCTACTTATGACAGCATTTTCTCTGGGGGTTCAAACACGCCACGGGGCATCAAGAAGGGTGTCTGCCCTGAATCCCCCAAGCTCCATCTAAGTCCTTGACTTCCCATCACAACAAAGGGACTAATCGTGACACATGAAACGGACCCCCTCCCTTCTTCCTTTTTTCACTTGTTTCTCTCTCCCACAGTGGAGTACGCAGGGGAAAAGAAAACAAGACATCATCATGTCCATATTGAGAGATATTTTACAATTTCTCAATTGGACGTCTGCATGTGCTAATGTCGACATCTGTCATCATTGGTTTCCCTTTGAGAATTATTCGGATGTATTTGAACTGGACAGAGTTTCCATGATTGTCCCCTCACAGAGGAATGTTGCTGGCTTCATCCTTTGCTCCTCATATTTTGGCCCAATGTTTTAAACCAACTTAGGTAAACATTGAAAGAAATAAGAAACATTGAGGTTAACAAAGACTAGGGTTTGACTAAAGGGGTCCAAATCAGCAAAAAGAGGAAATGTTAATAATCTTGGAATAATCATGGAATCATTACAGATTGCCTGAGGACTGCAGTCTTCGTGTACATTTGTATAATTGTTCTTAATTTCTTCTTTAAAGCTGTTTAATGAGTTGTAAAAGTGTGTCTTAGTTAAATGGGATACCCAAATTTTTTGCAAGACCATATAAATTCCATCAGAGCAGCAATGTTTCAAGCCAACCTTCCATTGAAACCAAGAGCTCCATTCTACATGTCATGATTGGTGCTTATGTTGTGGGGGTGGACACGGATTTAGATAGATCTTGGGGCATTAAGACTGCAGGCCCCTCCTGAAGCCCTGTGGTGGGTTCAAACTCACAGCCTCTCTCTCGCCTCACTTCTCCAAGTGTGTGCTCCACCACTGAGCCAGCCTTCTGTTGAAACTAAAGACTAAAAAACTAAACAGCAAATAGAACACAGTTATTGTGACATTGGCTCAGTTGCCATCAGAGCACTTCTCAGGCTATTGCCTAATACGGGCATTTTATGACAGGACAATGATCACACTGCTAATGACCAATTAAAATAGAATAACTCCGTAATCTCTCTCCAAACTACTGAGATGGCCTCACACACCTCCCACATCCCAGCTATAGACAACTCTCACCTAGATTAACCTTCGTTCCCTCTTTCCAGACCGAGCCAGTTTGAACTGAAATCCATTTTATGCTGCACATAACAAGAGCATAGCTCATGTGGTAGGGCGGTTGTCTAAATGGTAAAACGACTTCTTCTTATACAGCGCTTTTTTCGTTGAGGAACCAGTCAAAGTGCTTTAGTAATCGGAAGATTGGTGGTTTGATCTGCGGTCCTTGCAGAAAGCATATCGAGGTGTCCTTGAGAAAGACCGGAACCGACAAGAGCTCAAACCCAGAGATGGAATTGCAACCTATCCAGGGTGTTTCCCTGTCTTTCGCTCCATCAGCATTGAGATAGGCTCTCGCAGGGCTCCACGATCTGACTTTGGATAAGCGGTTGATGATGAGATGGATGGATGGTGGTGGATGGATGGATGGATTGGAAGAGGACCTAAATGACAGACATGCTGATGTAATGCTTACATCACCGTATATACTCTTCTTGAATTAATACCGTATGCTTGGGGTTTTATAAGGATCATGGTGAAGTTACAGACATGAGCTGTGTGTCCAAATGGAGTAAATAGATTGGAGGAAAAATTGCATGATGTAGATTATCACCCCGTGCACATGGCATATGGCAGTATCTTATGGCTCCAATTCACCAAGGTGTCAATTATGTCAATGAGATTCCATACATGGTGAGGGACATCTTTCTTTTAAAGGCTTGATTTGCATGAGATTGTATGAAACCTAGCCCAGCAGCTGATACAGTACTAGAAAGTTTACAGCGATGGGGGAGTATGCGGGAAATAAAAGCAGTGATTTTTTTTTGTTTGCACAGGAAGGCAAGTTCTGTAATAATCACTGAAAATGATAATCTGTACAGGGTTGAATTAGTGTTACATAAACTTACATCTGCAAATACCTCAACTGGGTTATTATTGCATAGATGCCAATTTCATTTTTGAAACTTGACATTTTAAACACAGCAATTATTTCCAGGGTCATCACCATTTTCCTATTTAGGAGTTAATGTTGTCTGTCATTTGAATAAGGTTTGCACCTGTACATAAACATTCAGGTAAGGTCTGGTTCAGGTATTAGATTGAGTTCAATATTCCATACTACAAGTTGGATATTTCCGGCCAATCATTTCTTTAATTTTAATTGAATTCATAATTAACTGCCAGCTGGGAGGAGGCCGTGATGTCGACTGAGGACCAGGTGGAGGGATTATATCTCCATGCTGGCCTGGGAATGTCTCAGGATCTCCCAGTCAGAGTTGGTTGATGTGGCCAGGGACAGGGAAGGTTGGGATAACCTGCTTGAACTCCTCCCTCCACAACCCGACTTCAGATAAGCAATTGACGATGGCTGGATGGATAGATAATTAATTAAATTTGAACATGTCAGCTCTGCTTCCTCCTTCCTATTCTCAACATCTCTCCTACTACTGCTCTCCTATCCCCTCCCTATTTTCTTAGTCCTCAGTTTTGTCCCTCTATCATCTGTCCTGCCTTCCCTGACCTCTCTCTCTTCACACCCCTCTTCTGCCCTAGTCCATCTTTCTGTCTGTCCCTTCCCACTCTCCTCTTCTTTTCTCTTTCTGACTGACAGTCTGGCTCCTCCCCAGGAGGTTCATGGTTAATTGCTTTAATTGATCCAAATTGATCTCAACTGGTCTAAGAGGTTTATGACTGTGTTCAGAAGTTGTCCCAGTCTAATTGGTAAGTCTTTAATGAGGCAGTGATCGATGGCTGATTTCTGGCAGCTGTCAGTCATCTCCATCTCCTTGATTGTTCCTAAATGGCAGAAAGTTGGAATGAATGGGAATCCAGTGCAAACTGAAAAAAAATGTCCCATACAAATATACGCGTATAGATACCCCCCTCTCTCTCTTTCTGTCTCCCCTCTCTCTGTCCTCATCTGTCTCTCTCTATCTCTCTCTCTCTGTCTCTCTCTCTCTATCTCTCTCTCCTCTCTGCCCCCCTTTCCCTTTCTCACACACATACATACACAGCGATTTTTTTTAAATCTGAAGAATCGGGTTACAGATCTGTTCATACCTATCCCAGCGCTCATTGGGCAGAAGAGAGAGAATTACCCTGGACAGGTCACACGTCCATCCAGATTCCCTTCCTGACACCCTGTGATAGGTTTCATCCCACAGCCTCTAGTTTTCTAGTTCCTGAAGCATGTGTTCTACACCTGAACCACCACAGCCCCTGCTTTAACATAGATCTCTAAATCACAAAAAGAGGTGAATCAGTTCAACTGGATCAGAAGTTTATTGAGAAACGTTTTGTCACTCACCAGGTGACTTCTTCAGACTGAATGAAGAAGTCACCTGGTGACTGAAGAAGTCACCTGGTGAGTGACAAAACGTTTCTCAATAAACGTCTGATCCAGTTAAACTGATTCACCTCTTTTTGTGATTTCCCTACCTGGATTATTGAGCATGCATCCAGACATAGATCTCTAAAATGTCACAGGATTGTTTACCAGCGTGGGGTCTAGTTTACAGGACGTTGTTACAATTGGTTTGCAGGCCTCTTTCAGTCTTTTTTTCTCTCTTGCAATCCTTTTACTGGTCATTAGACCAGAAAAGCGCTATATAAGAACAAGTCCATTTCCCATTTACATAGTCCTCAAATTGTGAGTTTGGTTTGGACTCCAATGGAGCTTGGAGGATTAAGGCCAGATGCCCTTCCTGATACCCCGCAGTAGGTCTGAACCCACAGCCTCTGGCTCGTCAGTTCCCGAAGCACGCCCTCTATCACTGAGTTACCACAACCAAAAAGAATGACTGAATTTAGTGGAATTCTGCATTCCCACCGAATTATTTACTGGTATAGCTCAGTAAAGCTTAGCCCAGTTCATTCATCATCAACATTTGAATGGTGAGAGCTTCATGCATCTCCCAGCTTGTTGATGTGCTGCACCATGGAAAAGCAACAGACTGCCGTGTAATAAGTACGAGTTGAGCAAAACAGGTCACGATAGCCTCCCTCTCCCCAAACCTATACCTTCCATACAGACTCCCATCTGTAGAATGTAAGAGGATTCTGTCCATCTTGTTAAAATGTTGAGATATGGTCCAACTCAAATTTTTCCCAGCCACTGTATCCATGTTGCATCTGAGAAGACAACATAAACCAGCCATTTGTAAGACACTAAATTAAATACTGATGGGCAGATAATTGCTGCGTTAGTTCATTTTAATGTCACACATCACCGGGAGGCAGCAGCAGCAACAACACCAACATCTAAACATGTCGCTGAGAGAATAGATAGATGAATCTTCTTTGGCAAGTTTAGCTCTGTTTGGTTTAATAGATTGTGCTGTGAGAGCTCAGAGGGAAGAGGATTGGCTCTGGGCTCTGCCAGCTAGATGGACTGGCTGGATGGAACCGTCTCTTTCTTCCGCTGCCCCAAATTGTGAAGCTATGAATTAATGATGACTGTCTAATTTGTATGTAAGTGTTCAGAGACAGGAGTGAAGAGGGGTTAGAGGGCCTGAACACAGAGAGCTACGTCGGGGACAGGGAGAGTTCAGTGCAGGAAGAGAGAGGAAGATTAAGAGCCATCCAGAGAGAGGTTCAGGAGGGAGTTACATAGTTTCCAGCCCACAGTGTGATTTTGGCAAAATATTAAAGTATGAATATTCAGAATGCTTTAAAAAAAAAGCATCCCTCTGTTGTAGAATGCTGTTGTAAGTCAGTCTAGAGAAGAGGGGGGATGGTGGCGTGGATGTGTTTTTGGACAGAGGGAAAAGCCCATTAAGAGTATCGGCTAATGGCGAGCCTGAAGCCCCACTACTCAGCTAAACAAAATTTAACAGAGATAATTGGCCATTTGCATGCTTAGATGATATTTAAGAATTATCCACATTGCCAGTGTTCAGCATGCTATAGGCTAGCTGTTCTTCACAGCTAAATTAGGGGGATCCTTCAAACATCTCTCCTGGAACGCTGACTGGTTAAAGGGGAAAAACATCAGAAAACAACACGCCCATTATGCTCTTGTAGATGTGGATGGCAAAAAGACCTAATCCATTCTGCCTTGCATGCTAGGATCAGAGCCAGTTTACTGGTCATGTTGGTTTTCACGTACATGGACTTTGACTTTGGTCTCATGGCTCTCACAGGTACCTCCCATAGAATGGCAACACTACAACAGTTATCTTCATATTTATACACAAGGCTTGACTATATACAGGCAAAAATAGGTGACAAAATGAAATAGTGCAGAGAATGTATCAAAGATGCAGAAATAAATGTCTGCTGTTTACTTAAATATTCCCTGAGGTATCACAAAAAGAGGTGAATCTGTTTAGCTGGATCAGAAGTTTATTTAGAAACGTTTCGTCACTCACCAGGTCTGAGCTGAAGGCAAACATCCCCCTCCTTATAAACCCCAACCCCCTGTGAATGGTGCCCATTGTCACTGAATGTGCAGTTGATCACCCAACCTGCATATGAAACCAGCCTATTGTTGTGTGGCATCAAGGTACCGTTTATAATGAGGGGGATGTTTGCCTTCAGCTCAGACTGAAGAAGTCACCTGGTGAGTGACGAAACGTTTCTAAATAAACTTCTGATCCAGCTGAACAAATTCACCTCTTTTTGTGATTTCCCTACCTGGATTATTGAGCATGCATCAAGACATTCCCTGAGGTAGATGGACACAACAGAGCATGCCAGCATATGTTCAATGTACAGTATATACAACATGACTGGATTTATTCACATGGATTTATAGCCTTGCAATCAGTGAAAGTGAAAGTGTTTTATTGCCACACAACCGAGCCTGGTGGAATCACTTCTCTGCATTTAACCTGTTGGATTGTGTAGGAGCAGTGATGGCAAACGCAGCATGGTGCTTGGAGAGCAGTTAGGGGTTCAATGTCTTGCTCAAGGACACCTCTGCATGCTTTCTGCAGGGTCTAGGGATCAAGCCACCAACCTCCGATTACTAGATGACCACCCAGAGCTTTCCCCCCACTACTGTGGAGCTCCAGGCAGGTCACCCTCCTCTTATGGCACCATCTCAGCTCTTGCAGGGGCAATGGGTGCTGAGTAACGTCTTGCTGCTAGGTTAGCAGTAGGTTGCTGAATTGTTTTTGTGAAAGTCCTTACACGGTGGCATCAGTTGAGTCTGTGAGCATTCCAGGCTTGGGCGGGGGGTGGGGACATTGAGATTGAGCCACTATCAATCAGTTAGTAATTTAATCTGACCTGACCACCTGGCTGCTGAGACACATACTCAAGTAATAAGAGTTTACAACAGCTCCTGTTTGTGAGCCAGGCAGCTATTTGCCATCATTGTAATTGTCATTGACTAACTCTTTTGGATTGCCTGCCAGTCAGAAGGTTACTGTTACTGTCAGAGTTGCATTTACTGTGTGCCACTTGGTTAAGTGTCAGGTGAGATGTCACTGTCAATCAGTCACCAAGCCCCATCACCGGTCAGTCAGTCAGTCATTTAGTCAGCCATCTCAGGCTGGCAGCTAGCTACTCAGTAAGTCAGCTGTCCTGCCATTTGAATAGCTGCCAGAGATCCCATTTACTGTACAGTTTTTCTCACCGGAACACTGAGAAATTATGTTTGTCCCTTATTAATGAACATAGCCTTGGTGTTAGCTGTGTGTGTGTGTGTGTGTGTGTGTGTGTGTGTGTGTGTGTGTGTGTGTGTGTTCTTCCTCAACTTCATTTGTGAAAATCGATTAGGATTTAGATTCCAAACATGTCAG
>OMLC01042232.1:0-28638 GCA_900302585.1 Regalecus glesne
GATTGGCTTTTTGCATTGGATTCTGTGGGTGAGGGAGCAGGGGAGCGAGGCCCCACTGGAGCTAAGCTAATAGGGACAGTGTGTGTATGTGTGAAAAAGAGAGAGAGGGGGGTAGATGGAGGCGTGAAGTGTGAGGGGTTTGGAGGGTGCTGGGGGAGGTGGTGCGGGTGGAGGAATGATGAGTGGAGGGTGGAAGGAGGGATTAGAGCGGAGCTGCCTTTCAGAGCGCTGCCGGAGGCCGGTGTGGATTAGATAGGACAGAGCAAAAGATTCGCCTCCTGCTTACTCCATTTGCATGTGACTGCCAGTGTTCAATTTGTTCACTTTTAATGGAGGAAAGAGTAAGTTCCAGTTGACTTTTTTTTCTCAACCACATCCACATCTAGTCGTATCAAATAATTAATTGGTTTTTATTCATGCAGGAAAACAGAACTGATGTCAGATGTGTTAGTATTTATCCAGGATAACTTTTCTAACATGTTTTATTTAAATATTTGGGAGCTGGGTTTATGGCTCTATTACCCCTTTCATTAGATGATGGATACAGGTTTATTCATCTGACAAAGGGAAAACTGGCAGACGAACAAACGGGAAGGCTGAAAGACAATTACCAGCTGTTTTATTTGAGGTGCTTTCAAATCTACTAATCAAATACAGAGGAGAGTGTATCATTCATTTCCATTTAAGCTGATGCATTCAAACAAGGGGCACTTTTCTAACAGCAGCAACACACAATGGCTGGGTGGAACTTAATGAACGTGTCAGCAATGAACTTCTGGAAACCATGCTAACTTTGCCTTGGGATTTA
Source organism: Regalecus glesne (assembly GCA_900302585.1). NCBI lineage: Eukaryota > Metazoa > Chordata > Actinopteri > Lampriformes > Regalecidae > Regalecus > Regalecus glesne. The sequence goes on from OMLC01042232.1 coordinate 809, forward strand.
CCCCTCTTTTTGTTCATAGTCAGACTGAACCACTTTAGACAGCATCTCACTAATCAAACTGAGAGAGAATACTGTCCAATCTGTTTGCTATCTCTCATCTCAAAGGGCTTCTGATGAAGGTCAGATGGATCGAAAGCTCAAATAAAGTGAAATAATGCAAAGCTCTAAGTATGCGGAAAACTCTTCTATCATACGCTGCCAGCACCTTAGCAAAGACGTAGCCGGGTGGAGCAGTGGTCATCCTGCAAAATCTCAAGGGTGCTGCCCGAGATAGTCATTATGTTAAGAACTAAAATGGAAACTGTGCCATGTTTAGATCTACAGACTTGGCTTGATCACTGTGGTGTCCCAAGACATAATGGGTGCAACTATAAAGTCAGCAATGTGGCTCGATATGAAAAGAGTATCCACTCAGCAGAAGCTGATGAGTGGCTAGCTGGTCCGCCAGGATTTATGCTTCACACTTACACATCCTGGTCACGGATAGTGGAGTTACTCCACCATATGGAGGCGATGGGCCCACTAATTACTACAGTTCTGTCCTATTAACACATAAAGACAGCATTTGGCAATCGTACATAATTTGAGACTTACCTCCATACTGGTCTGCATAATTTACAGTCGCCTTTATACAGCTAACGATAGCAAGCACCGAGACATTTACAGACCAGGACAGGAATGTTAATAGCCTGAACTCAAATGCAAATGTAAGCCATAATTTGCTTTATTGCATAACACATAATTCATGGCGCTATGTGCTCCTGCTGTTTTGACTGACCAAAAATCTCTTTCCCAAGGAATTTGTAGCCACTGACAGTGGTACTAACTGGTAATAGGAGTAATTACACTATAATTTTATTCATATGAAGGTTGTTCCTCAATTAATAGCCAAATTTAATAATAATAAATATCAATTTAATAAATAATTAATAATTTTTAAAAAATCCTCGGTGGCAGCTAGAGCCAGGTGGACGCTGCTCACATGGAGCAGAAGAGAATCCAACCAAGACATGCAGAGACATACACTATCAGAGTCTACTAATACTGAGAGGCAACGCAAACAGGGTAAGTGAGGTGCAACTCCATTATGGTCTCTCCAACCACCGTCACAGCTGGAACAAAACAGCTGATGGGTGACAAATGGTGAGCGTGACTGAGCATTACCTGCCAGAAGTCTGCCACCGTGGAAGGTAGTGGGCCCTGTGAGGCAATGTAGGTAGGGTTGCGTGGGTCATGGTCCATCTGGGAGAGAGGGAACAGAATGTGACACTGAGTTCAGTTGGGAACTGGATGTTGGAAACATACCACCATGGTTAGCCCTGCATCTGGGTGGAGGAGAGAAGATAACAGCATCTTCTCTCTATGGAAAAAAAGAAGAAAACCCACTCCCCTTTTCTCCCTCTGCTACCAGAATTAGTTCAGGATAAATTGTTTGTTTCTCCACTTATTTGCTTTTTATGCTCCTTCTCACTCTTGTCCATCATTGTATCTTCGTCAGACGTGTTTATTCTCTAATGAATCTGATAAAATTAAACCCTAAACCCGGAGTATAGAAGAAATACGATGTGTTAACTAATCAGAGAATATCACACAAGACTAGAGGTGAAAGGAGGCACATCTTGGAGTCTGTGTTAGATGCTGCTTGGTTTGTCTAAAGTGTTGGCCTGTGCTGTGAGCTTAAAGATACAGTGAAGGGGACACAGAAATGGCACTTGAAATTATTTTAGATACCTGTTTCTTTTGAAAGACACAAAATAAGATGCATGTGGTGACCACTTAAAATGTTGGACCTTTTCTGGATCTAAGTCAATCACCTCAGACAACCACCTTATGAAAAAGCTTTCTAGGATAAACCTCACATTTTAAGAATTAGCCAGTTTACCAGAGCAAAAAACATCAGTCTTTGGAATTCAAATAATCTTCAATGCACACAAGTGAGACTTATGTTTACCCCTCGCAGGACAGGTGCTGTCTCTGGAAAGTGTTAGCACTGGAATTCGACTGCCTGAGAGGCAGCGAGAGGACCATCTCTCCAATACCAATACATGTGCTCCTGTGTGAAAGAGCAGCGATTCAGCATTCCAAATAAAAACTCCTAATACACCTGTACATTAAAAAAACAAAACGACAGCTCCTGTCCTTGATTATTTGAGAGGGATCTATTACTAATAGGAGGATGTAGCAGCTGCAGCTTTTGCAAAGCACTGGCGAGGCATGGATAAAACACTGTGATCCATATGGGGATGGAGCAGCTCTAGGTGACATCAACAATCATTACCATGAAAATGGAAGTAATTGGAAAGTGCCAGCCCAAACTGTAACAATGAGAGCTATTTGGAGAGGGTGCAATTTCAGAGCTGACACATGGAGCTGGGACGGAGACAATGGCTTGTATATAATAGCTCTTTTCCTTAATGATCCCTTACTTTTGTCTTTTAAAGAACATGTCACAAATGCTTCTTTGGCAAAAACATCTTTCTCAACATCTTATTGTGTTGTTTAGAGATTATGGCCATGAAGCTTAAGGTCCAGTTTTATGTGTCTCAATTAGTCCCCACATTGTGGGGGTGGACATGGACCTAGCTGGAATGTGAGAGATTAAAGCTGAAAATTCTTCCGGACCCCCTATGGTGGGATTGAACCTGCGACACCCGGCTTGTCATTTCCTGACACATGCACTCTACCGCTAAGCTACCATGGCCACCAATACAGCTACAGATTGTTTTCATTATATTTCAGTTATGCTCGCATTTTTGTGACATTTTCTTTAATCCCAATGACATCTAGGGCAAGGAATTCAATAGCCATTAGCTGCTCACCTGCAACTCTTCCTCCTCCTCCTCCTCCTCCTCATCATCATCATCAGTAGCAGTAAGCTATAATCCAAAATGATTTATATAATGTAATCTTCCTGGAAAATGCACTACATTTCAACTAAGGCCAACACATTCAGAGGATTGGGGAATAGTTACAATCACCACATTGTAGGATGGCGGCAGATATACACTTAGGCCCCCCTCCCTTAGTCCAAGGATGGTTGTTCCTTCTTCACATAGGTGGCCTCTTTGATTCCCGGTTCAAACCAGCATTCCTTCATATCAAGGATGTGCACTTTATTTAATAGCTCTTTTTAATAGCTCTAGATTATTGTTCACCCAATCTGTTTTAGCATGGAGCTCATCACCAATACACAATAAAGTAATGACACAAATAACATGTCATTTGATTCTTAAATGCCACATGAATTGAGTATCTGGGAGATATCAAACTAAAGGAATTGACCTGAGCTATCGTAGACAGTAGTGGACATAACTGAATAATCAACTGGTGTGCAGCTGGAAAGCACAAGTGGCTGTGGATGGGTTGAAAATGTGCCCTTGAAACACCCGCAACAAGATTGCCAGAAATTTTGACTGGCTTGCGATTAGCTGCAAATGCCATTTTCATAAAAGGCCAGATAATAACAGGAAATGCCATTTTGCAAGGTTGAATCACTTCACTTTAGCTTCAACTGGTCAGATTTTCACCTCACTCACATTGGTTAAAATTCTACACATGGACTATTTTTGTCCCCTACATATTCTTCTCCACAGAAATGAAAGAGTGGCGCTAAATTCTGGTGCTGCCACTCTGCTTCACCAATCTCAAGGACACAGACATGCTGTAGCTGTGTGCTGACATCCCCGCATGAATACTAAAGGCTAGACATGAAAGAGTAGCCATGCATTCCCTTTTGCCATTGTGGGATGAAGATAGGTGACTATAGAAAGTAAAAAGTGCCCTTTGGTTTGGAGTAAAATAGGGTGTGCGAGAATAGCCTAGACACATATCTGGACTGAAAAGGCATCTTAACTTCCGACACCTTGTTATAGCTCCTTGATACTGTGCTTATATAAGCCAGACAGAGCTAAGCCGTGAAATCCTAGATTGAGCATTTCACAGGCAGCGTCAGAACCATTTGAGAATGGGTAGGAAATGGAAAAAAGACAGAAAACTGTGGACCCTATAAAGGCCGGGGACAAAACTTAATCCTAGCTCAGCTTAGACCACATTCACAGTAGATCCCTTAAAGCTACTAGTGATACCTTGTCTGGAGAAATCTCCCGAGATCTATGATCAAGCAAGCAAACTATTATCCACGTTAAATTTCCATGTCCATATCACCAATCCGTTTTCTTTTGAGTATTCCAAGAGAGAAGCGACACACTACTGTTTACATGGGGGTCACTGCCCTGGAGCTAATGAGCAGGAAGAAGCAGCATTGACAGACATAATTATCACAGTTTTACTGCGCTCAGCCAGGGGTGCTTTTTGTGGTGTAATTACTGTCCTTTCATCCGCACACCATTGGAGCCACCATTGCATCATCCATCTTCAATGTGTGTGTGTGTGTGTGTGTGTGTGTGTGTGTCTTTGAAATGTTCAACTGTTTGTAATGAAAAGAAATAAAAATAGAATCTTATCACATCTTCATTTTACTCAGGCTTTCTGTGCTACTGACTGATGTGCTCTAAAGGCCGAGAACAGATGAAACACAAAACAAGACAGGGTCAAAACTGAGAATATGGCTGGGCCGTGTAGGGTCACTATTCGAAGTAGCCAATTTATTACAGGGATAGTCAATGGTAGTGTCTATAAAGGGAATTCCTGGATATTATAATGTTCATCTAGTTTTCTCTAGTGGTCCGAGTGATATTTGTTGTTTAAGTATACTGAGGTAGCATATCACGTTATATGGTTATGCAACATTCGAGTTTACAAAATAAAATAAAATAAAATAAAGGTTAGAAATGCAGTTGCAGAAATAAAACTTTTGACTCACATATCTTGGGATGTTTGATCTATAAGAGAAACTAATTTAATTATAATTGTAACTTTTATAATAATCTGTGGGGTGGGATGGCTCAGTGGGTAGAGTGGTCGCCTGGCAATCGGAAGGTTGCAGGTTGAATCCCCGGTTCTGCAGAGAAGCGTGTCGCGGTGTCCTTGAGCAAGACACTGTTCCCCAAACTTCTCTGCCCTGTGATAGACTGGCAACCTATACAGGGTGTACCCCACCTTTCACCCAATGAGAACTGAGATAGGCTCCAGTTCCCCCGCGACCCGATTTCAGATAAGCGGTTGACAATGGATGGATGGATGGATGGATGTTTCCCCACCTTTCACCTGGCAAGCATTGGGATAGGTTCTAACATAACTCTGCAACCCCACTTCGTATAAGTGGTTGATGGATAAATGGATATGGATGCCATGACCTGTAAACCCCCACTTTTCTTTTATCTATATCTATTTGTGGATGTCTCTTGTTTTTCTAAGATTCACCCTGTATTAACAGGCAAATTCACAAGAAATGGATTGTGGTCACCATGATATGCACATCACTAACTAACAATGGCTATCTGCCCTGTCTCAAGGTCCATCTCCCAAAATAGATTTCTGGCACAAACACAACCATAAAATCTTGTGTCTGATTGCAATCATCAGCGTGGCAAACTATACTAGATGGTGGCTTTGCACCAAGAACACAGTAGACAGGCTCAATGTCATCCCCAATGTCATTAAGTTTAGGAAGAATTGTCAGACCTGGCAGCCTTTAGCTATGAATGATTTTGGTGTCAGCTAAATAAAAAAATGATAATCTTTTGCAAAATATCCAATCAGGAGCATGCCTGGCAGGACAAAGGCTTCACCTGTCTACAACCACTGCTGCCATGATGACAGGAGAGTCTGGGCATCCGTTACCACCAACTCTGGAGACTCCAATAATATTCACTCTAACTGTGTTTCGCTATTAGGGCTGGTGTTTGTAAACGGGGCTTTTTGCAATGAAGCTTATTTGCATAGAAAGGGGCCAATTTTGGACCAAATTTATTCATATTACTTAATGTAAACACATGCAAATAGCACCGGAGCACCGAGACACTATTTGCTTGGCAGCACAGTTAGGGGTGCATTTCACCCTTTGTGGGTGCTTTGAGAATTATACAAGGTTTTTTCCTGTTTGTGGAGATTTAGTAGCCACAAAACCTGCATAAACCTTTTTTGTTTTTTAAAAGAGTGATTGTTATTTAGGGTGCTTAAACACTGGGCTCTCCATGCCTTTTGATGCTCAGCCGACCAATCCTGAAACTTCTGACATTTTTGGTCACCGTCAGCGGCCCAACAGTGTCAAACATGATCACTCACCAATCAGTCCATAGTCTGATATAAACTGTTGGTGTAATCATGCTATTGGCTGAGTATTGGAGTCAGAATCCCCCTCCCCTTTTGCTATCCGCTTTATCATTTTCAAAGTCTCCGTCACTTGTGAAACAGCAACAACCTCTGAGCTGGCAACTGAAAATGGCAAGTTTTGATGAAGATTTGAATTGTACGATATATATGTACTTAAAATTATACACCCACACCCACAAACACACACACACCCACACCCAGGCACACATACACACGTACTTTGATAAAACTCAGATTCTTACTAGCAAGACTGTCATACCCAGTGTTGGTCTGTTTTCCAACATGGCCATGGTCAGAGTAAATCTTTTAACTCTGGCGTTGGCATGTGCCACTGACGTAGACTTGACAAATGTACCAATCTATTCCACTTCACATAAGCTTCTGTGACATCGGTTTAGTAACATTCTGCAAAAGCTACATACAGCTATTAAATCACCTGTGGTTTTAACAAGTCCAGTGAGCTCCTTCAGAGTAAACGTATAGGCAAGCTTCACCTCCCTGTTAAAGGAGATTTTAAAGGAGTGGTTCCTTATCCGATGTGAGGGTCTAAGGACAGGATGCTGTGTTATTGTCCACTGAGGCAAATTGTCAATTTGTGATAATGGGCTATACGAATAAAATTGACTTGACTTGACCTCTAGGGTGATAACCAAGTTTGTTGTATCACATTATTGACATGTATCTTTTATTGCTTTATGTGGTGCTTGCTTTTGCAGAGATTTAGCTATTTTAATGACAGGGCTCTCCTCCCCACAAGCAAATTTTCCACCAAAATAAGTTCACCCCGTCACTACTTTGCAAGGGTCCCGTCACTGCATCATGGCCTTAGCGCAGCCCAAGACGATTGTGATTAGATTAAGAAAATACAATGAAGCCAGAGGTTTATCCTCCCCCCCCATGCCAAAATGGGAATGGGTCGAGCCAGATCTTTCTTCAGCATGGGCACAACAGTAAACCGAAGTGTGTAGACATGTCTAGCTACAAAGACATAGCTGGCCTGGTCCAGCCAAAAAAGAGTTCTTTGCTCACTTTTTCAAAGAGTATGCTTTGTCTTGGCCTCCTAAATGTTATGAATCTGTGCAAACATACAGCATTTTAGTGTTGAAGCCAGGTATGTGCAGAGGGGGGAGCTACAGGGGCTTGAGCCCCGGCCCCTTTGCCCTGAATATCCAAAGTACCCCTTGAGTGACCATTTAGATTTTAAATATAGAATCAAAGTTAACGTGAACATTTAAAAAATAATGTTTAAAAATAATTTTGTTTGGATGATGGTCACTGTAATTCAATATATAAATAAAGTCTACACATTTCAACTAATTTTGTACCATGTGCCCCTTTTTTAATGTTGAGTTCTTGCCCCTAAAAGGTCTGTGCACAGCCCTGGTTGAAATAACTCAAAGCCTTCATCTGTAGGCCATCAGAAAAAAGTGGAAAAGTATAGAGTATATAAACTCTATTGTTTGCTCCTGAGCACTAATACACTTTTAGTGCAGCCACGTAAGCCCCCCATCTATCTCCTAAGAAATGTCGGCATAGTATTTGAAATGCATAGTTTCCTGTTCCCTTTGATGGAATTCCTTTTCAGTCGCCTCAGGGGAAATCATGACTTGCATTCACCAGGAAATGTTTAAGGTGAAAAACACACACACAAAAAATAACCTTAGCCCTTTACCAACATTGAAGTCTTCCTGGATATATATAGGAGGGGTACATTTGTTTAATCTAAAATATTGGATCATTCTTTTCATGCGAATACACAAGCAGGACTGACATCTCTTGGAAGCTGCCACTTTGAAAACATAGAAAGCAGATTGTGATATGATGAGATGCACCGAATCCACTCTGTATCACAGCATGAGGAACAAAGTATCACCAGTGCCCTTAAATCAAAGACAAATCCTTAGAAATGTTTGAAAAGTTAATTCCCATTGACTTGACTCCTTACACAATGCGATGAGATTCAAGAGACCAGAGATATGAGCCATACTGTAGATTCATGATACATAAACAATACTTACAATTGGACTAGCATTGATGTAATCTGAGTTGCCTTGATTGTTCTCAGCCTTTAAGGTGATTCTGCAGTGGTCATCTGTAATTAAGAAGGATAGTTCATCAAACACCATCCCAATCCTTCGAATTTCACATTAAAAACTACATAACAGCAATATAATAGAAGTAATAACAGTTTTTATATTTCCACACAGTTCCATAAGCAGCCCTTAACAAATTGCGGGGCCCAAGGTGCTTCATCTGCAACATAGATGGTTCCAAATCAGGGATGCGAACCCATATATGGTGAAAATAAGAGAGCTACTTGAAGTTAAAAAAATGCATCAGCCCAATATGATTATACTGTAGAAGTAACTCCATCTCAGCAAATCATTTAGTTTTACAGTGGCCTATAAAGCAAGCATACTGTTCTGAAAAACAAAGAAAAAAAATCTCAAAGTGGAATGAGAGTTGAACCCTTCCCCATGAATGACTACTTGACTTGATTTTATTGGTAGATCTTTTCCCCTTGAATTTAAAGATTCAGTACAGGATTAAGCTTTTTCCGATCTTAGGTTCTAACTTCATTCAGCTGGTAACATTAAACATACACCAAATAGTGGACTAAAGTGAATGAAAAAACACTGTGGAACTCTTTTGATTGCCTGGGACATAAACAATAAATAGCAGAACCTTCTCTCACAGTTTAATAAGTTCATCTGAATGCACTCACATACAACCACAGCGTCAGAGCGGTTCCTCTTGGTGTTCTGCTCACCCTGGCCCACGTTGCAGGCACCTGGCTCTGCCTGGTAGGCACAGAGTGCCTCCCACTCTCTTTCCAGTCTGTTCTTGTTCTTCAAGTGGTCCTCCATGTACGACTGGGGTGGGATAAGGAAAAGGGACAAAAAGTTAGCCGCCATTTCAAAAATACATTTAACCGTTTGTGTGAAAAGAGGATGATGAGCAAGAGATAAATTAACAGGTAGTAAAAAATAGCAACCAACACAAAATAGGGGTTATTTCAGGGGCACCTAGGGACAAAATAAACAAGTGCACCCTGTGTCTGGCCTGAGTTATCTGGCTTTTTAAAAACCACTATTTGTCTTTTTTCCCTTCAAAAGCATAGGTGGGGGCCACGCAATAGATAAACTAGAGCAAAATATTAAACCCTTGACTAGAGAACCACACCTTTAAATCTCTGATTGGGTTTCATGGAGCATTACTATTCTAAGCTGTAGGGTAACTATTGCAGGAGCATGACGCTGGTAGAGATCAAGAATTGAGGTCGGAGAATGTGCATGAATGTGTTGGTGTGTGCTTGTGTGTGAGTTTGACCTGGAAAAAAAGGAACAACAGCAATTAAGACTCCTGAAAGGTTTGTCTGCATTGGAAATACTTCAGGGTGTTTCAATCACGTCCCTCACTGCTTGCACAGCTACTGATAAGATTGTCTGCATTTAAGCCATTGCATGGAGAAGAAATTGAATTCGCTTGAGAGACAAAGAAGAAAAGGGGAAGGGGAAATATGTGTGTGTCTGTGTGCTAGTGTGTGTATGTCGGTTTTCATTTCCCAAACCAGGGCAAGTCTTAGGGAGCTTAGAGGCTATAGCTGGCAAGGGGACCCCCGCACCCCCTTAGTGGGCGCTGCACTTTGCTTTTACTCCTGTACCATGGCTCCCCTCCCAATGGGGTTAAATGGTTTAGTCTGCTATTGTGTAAGGAAGAAGATTACAGACTCATAAACTGATGTCAGGGATCAGCTGGCTAATACAATGAAAGTGATACCCAGATGCCTGTTTTTCCCCCATCTCATATTAAAGTCAGTATAGGTAGGCTGAGAGAGGATACTCCATTGTTATCTATAGCTCATTCACTCCAGTCAATCAAATGAAAAACACAAGTCTTTCCAGAATGTATAGAACTTCTTCCTAATGATAATCACAAAGAAGCTTATACTAAACACAATACATGGTAACCATTGATGGCTCATCTGTTCAGTTGTTCATTAAGTCTAATCATAATATATTATGCCACTTAAAACATCATGGTTCCAACTTGTATCAGAAATCATATTTTGTGCTGTCTTGTTGAGGGGCGCCACTTAGGGTCTCAAAAGTCTCTGAGGTTATCATATGAAAATAAAGTATGAATCTATTAGAAAAACACATCTAGAGAATTCAGCGACCCGACATCGGGTATGCAGTTGACGATGGATGGATGGACAACTATAGAATTATTTTATTTGCCACATGACCAAGGCTGATAGTTTATCCTCTACATTTAACCCATCTTATTGTCTAGGTGCAGTGAACACACTTACTGCATGGTGCACAAAGAGCAGCTAGTGGTTCAGTGTCTTGCTCAAGGACACCTCGACACGCTTTCAGCAGGGGCTGGGGATCAAACCACCAATCTCAGATTACTAGGTGACTGTCTTACCTCCTGAGCTATGCCACCCCCTATAATGAGAAGATTAGACCGCCCAATGAGAAAACACAATCTTCCCTGTCTAAATCCATTAGTGACATTAGGTGACATTTCCAATGTTATTGTCAATTCACATCACTCAGCTCCAACACATACAATGACAATAGATAAATTAATAAACAAACAAACAAATAAATAAATGAATTGAGTGTTCTACCTTTAATATATCTATTCAAATAACTGACATAACCTTCATTTTTTATGTCTAAGCTGCAGTGGATCGCTGACACAAACTCTGAATTTGGGCACCCAAGGAAAATGCATGCCATTATGGCCACTTGACAGAACCTGTCACTGCTGTGCTCTTGTCACCCTGCACAAGTACACTCTGCTTGCCAGCCCAACAGTGCTCCATCTCCCCATCCCACATCGCAACCCTATATTCTTGATACATCCACTCTGAATTGCATCCCAATCCATTCAAATGATGCCCCAAATTGATTGCATTTCCAATTCTTCTTTTTAAAATATTTTTGGTTATTTTTTTGCAGCTTAATCCAATGCAGCCAGCAGGCCCTTATCGAGTCCTCCCGTTTCTAGAGGGGAGGCAGCGGACCGTGGTGTATTCCAGAGACAGGGTAACGAAGGTTTAGTGAATGGGGGGATTATGTCTGCCAATCAGAGGGTTGGGATGGGAGGCCTGGGTGTCAGGGAAACAATGTCTAATCCTTCCTAAGCAGTCTCCTCAGCAGCAGAGGGTGCTGGGTGAAATCGGGATGAAGGGACAACTGGGGGAGCCAGACACAACAGGTAACACATTACTGTCTGGCTCTGCTGTCAATTTCAAATGAACAATAGCGGTAACAGTTTCTACCAGGAGCTGTATGCTGTTACAAACAAGGGGTGGGGGTTAAGGTGGCGTTAAAAAAGAAGAATGGATTAGCATGGACTAAAGCCAAGGTATAATGGTGATATGAGCCATGAAGAGCAGAATGATATCTGATATTCACAATGGAAAAGGTTTTTTTTCAAAGATAAAGCTGCATACCACTTGTACTACAACATACACCTTTCTCCCAAACAGAGAATAAACCAATATGAGACTGAATGTGATCTATGGGGCATCACAAAGTCACATTCAGCAGTGCAATAATAAATTAGTAGCATATTCAATAAACTGAAGCTATTCTCCTTTGGCTTTTCAGTGAGTGATACACAATTTATATACTGGAGAGCAGAATAGGACAGTCATCTAGTAATCAGAAGAATGGTTCCAGTTCCTTCAGAAAGTGTGCCAAAGTGTCCTTGAGCAAGACACAGAATCCCCTAACTGCTCTGGACAACAGGTGAAAATTATCATGGTGGCTACATCTAGCATATTTACATCTGACTGAATGTTCCATAATATGCACTGTCCCTATAAATGAGATTTTTATTTTACATAAAAGCAGTAGCAAAAAGATTAGCTACAGTAAGACAACTACTGATTTTGAGGGTGCAGCAAGTGATTAAGATGCAGGTACACAAAACAACAAAGGCAAATGAACCACAGTGTTGACCCTGGTACAAGACAACAAAGAAGCTTTTGCTTGGTAGGAGAGAAAGCAATGTTACTGTAAAACACTGTCCATGGTGCTGAAAGGAGCCGACACTGGTAGTATATGGAGTCAAAGAGAGATGCATACAAAGTATCAAATATGTCCTGTCTGTTAAGGTGAGGATTTTAAATTTTGAACAGATTGGTAAATTGTTCATATGTGTCTCATGGCAGCCTAAAGCGGCACATAACAGTGAAGGAAGAGGAGGCAGAAAAATGTATTGTGAGACAGTAGAGGTTATCTAGTGTGACAAAGGTCTGAATGGCTGTGGTGAAAAGCAGAGGGTGACGCAGTAGATAAAGCATTGTCTAAATCTCTGTACAAATGTAGAAGACATGATGTATGTTTTGTTGAGGGTAAATGCATGGTACAACCGCAAATGATTTATTTGGATGTCACTTGACTCTATTTTAACATGATTTAACTGTGTGCTGCTGTGCTTGTGTTTTCTTTTGGTTATACGTGGCTATATGTGTTAGTGTTTATGTCTGTACATGTGTTCATATATGTGCTTGTTTGTGTATAATTGTGTGTGTGTTATTCAGTTTGTACTTAAGGTTTAAAGTACCCCTCCACTCAAAAATATCTCTCTTGTGTTTGTGTTCCCCTAAAATGTTTAAGCTCAACCATACTGACTTGTGCCCATGCAAAGTTTATCACTGCAGCAGTGCTTCCACTCTCCTCTATGCTAGGGGGGATGTCTGTGCGCTTCTCTAACATCTGAGATTCAAACAAATGCAAAATACAGATGCAAATCAAAATGCCAATTGGTGTGTAATATGCAAATACAGGGTGTGGGCAAGAAAACCTGAAACCTCCTGCACAGAGCATACTTACTGGTACAGAGAGTGAGTTTGCATTAGCATAGTGAACATTTTGACAGCAAACACGGCAGAGTTTGCAGCTTTTGGATGTAAACTGGATACCAGAACGTCCCCCCACTATCTACCAAAGAGATTCAATTGTACTGCTAAAAATGGTTGGAATCTATTTACAGACATTAGTCTCACATGCCTACAAACAAAAAAACATTACCATTCTGACACATCCTCTTGTATGTGACTGTGGGAAGTCTGTTGGTACGAGGCGGTGTGGACAGAAGCAAATATTATCAGTTACCGGTATATCTATTACAACACACACACACAGACACGAAGAGTAGACAGATCCAGCCACAGATCTGGCTGGCATAGAGAGCTTTTCCAGTGTCCCTGGCACACCTTGCAATCCTTCCTCCCTTCTCTGGCTCTGCCTCCTCGTGGTGACAGCGAATGACAAGCAGCCCCAACTGGTGTGCCATGATGTCCATGGTATGGCATATCCCTCGATCCCGTTCCCGCAACCAAGCACTCCCCTGTGACAGTGGTCTGTTATGGCTCTCCCTCTATCTCTCTCCTCATCCGTGCCAGCCTGCCATCTTGTCTGTTTCTGTCGTCTGGTACATTTGCCTCCGCCCATTGTGGCGGTATTGGTGAGACTCCACTTGCCATGCTAACCCAAGAGAGTAAACTAGTGGCGCAGCGGCCAGCGGGGGGAGGATAAAGACTCTACAATCCTGCCAACTCGCCTCAGGTGTGTTTTGTCCTGTTGGCGCTAACAAGCCACAGAAACCCAGTCCAATTTGCTCTTTTTTTCTTCTTCTTCTTCCTCTTCCTCTTTCTTCTTCTTCTTCTCTATCTTCTACTTCTTCTTCCAAATCAGTTTCTGGTTTGAACTTGTATGTCTGAATTACTCCTATATCACCACTTGCCATTTAGCATACAGTAGAGCAAGCAGAGTAGAAGACTAACAGAGGTTACTGTGTTAACAGTGTGCAGGTATATGAAGTGCGGTGAGCAGTACAGGGGTATGAGCTGCAAGGGGGGTTACGGAGATTTGAATTGAGGGCAAGGATAATTTGCATATTCATGTATGCTGGTGTTTTTGAAGATGCAGGAGAGGGAGATGTGATTTCAAGATTTTAGCAAGATACCTGAACTTATTTTGCAGAAAAAAACCCCCATCAGGGTACTTAATATATCAAGCAGAGCATGTTATAGGTCTTAAATGTAACTGGAGGAGGCCTTTGAGAATCTGCAAACTTAGACATTAGGACAAGCTACATGCCTTTTTGACACCGAATTAATAAATTCACAACAATTATGGACACAGCATGGAAAGCCTTGACATTGACTGAAAGAGAACCAACACACTTATATGCAATAATCTTGATCAGCATACTCCAGTACAGCATTACATAAATTTTAATACCTGATGTGCATGTCTGCAGATGTGCAGACACATCTGTCAGTTTCTGTGTGAATGCATTAACTTATCAGTGTGTGTACATGCATGCATATGTTTTGGAGACTTTGATTCTCATCAGCATTCTTCACACGGTGCGGAGCACAGACCCCAAAGTGTGTGAGTGCATTTGTGTGTAAGAGCAAAAGGGAGACAGAAAGCAAGACGGATAGAAAGTGAGGTAGAAAGAAGAGAGGGGGGAGATGAAATGAGATGACAAGAGAGGAAAGGAGTAAAGGAGGAAGATGGAGAAATATAGGTCTGAGATCTGAGATAACAAGGCAATCTCACACATGGTTTCATACAAGATGGTGTTGGAATTTTAAACATGAACCCCCTATAGGACATCACCATGTCAATCACCAAATGAGTCAGGTTGAGGGTTCCTTTGCATTTCACCTTTCTGTTTCATAGGACTTGTTTCGAACCTGTTCCAAATAATAATACAACTTCCATGAAATTACTCACACAACACTCCCTTTTTGTTTGTTGCGGGGCTAAATGCATTCCTATTGTCAGTGTTTCCTAAAGGGCCTCAGCAAACAACCTTCACCAAGTGTAACAGAACCCATCTATTACCACCAATATGAGGTATTACTCAAATCCCCCCTCATTCATTATTGGCTCCCTATGTAAAAGACCGACATGCTGTGTGATGAATGAAGTCTCCATTAATGGAAACAACTCTGAGGCACCTATCAATCTCTTTTATCAAGCTTGTCTCAAATGAATGAACCGAAAGTTGAGCAAAATTAAAACAATCCATTGTGTTTGGATGTGTGTAACCATTCAGTTACACAGGGGCAACTAAATGACTATTTTCAGAGAAACATAACAGAATTTCTTAAACACAGACAAACCAGTGAATGTTTGAACTTCCCTTTAGACCAGCTTTCCTCCTAGAAAATAGTAAACTTCTCTATTTGCCTTCAGCAGAAGGTTTAGGGTATGGATTCTAAAGACAGCATAAGGGAATAGAAAGAATGATAGAGAGGAAACAGTTAAAATAACAAAAAAGAGAAAACACAGCAAAGATAATCACACAAGGAAGAAAAGGAGTATGATGGAAGCGAAACAACAACGATATTTTTTGAAAGAGAATGGAAAGAAAGATGAGAAACATCCAAACATCAGATAAACAGGGAACGTACCAGACTGCAAGTTTTAAATAGAGGGTCTACCACAATGTTTGGAGACACAAAATATGGTAAACCCTGCACCATATATTGACAACCCAATCTCAAAGACTTAAAATTTATGTACAGCAGGTCTATGAACCTTACAGGTCGTTTCTCAACCATGATGGAAATCAACCAAGATTGATGCTAGTTTCAAGGTGTAAATGTAGGGTTGTTACCGGACATTATTAATTCAGTGTATACACCTGCACAGCAAGATATTCCGTAGTGCAATGACGCCACAGGCATTGAATTTGTGGTCAGAAGTTGTGGTTGATTAAGTATTGGATTCCTTGAACCCTGAATGCCCCCAAAGGGCCTTAAGAAACAGTCAGTCAGTCCATCCATCTTGCCTTCCTATTCACTGTTTCACCCTCTCTAGCATTTCCCTAACCATGAATCAATACCTAAATCAAAAGCAACTTAAACAAGAAGGTTCCTTACCAGTATCATGTGTCCGGTGGATATGTCCATGTTTGACGGCACCGGCTCCTCACACCAGGAGGAAGTACTGCTGCGTGCCGAGGGGCTGGCCACCGGACCATCGCTGAACTGGGATGATACGCTGTTGAGCCTCGAGTGGCGCAGCGTCTCCGGGCGCTCCACTCGCTCTGATGTCCTGGTGGCCATGCGCTGGCGGCACAGCTCCTAGGGGATAGTAGGAGACAGTTGGGAGAAAGGTCGTCTGAAACCCTGTGGTTTTTACTAAGTCACATTCATTTTAAACATTTTGATCAGGAGGGCCCCTCACTGGCTGAATGGTTACAGCACATACCGCAGTGTCACAGTGGTTGCTGGTTTGATTCTAACCAATAACCCTAGTTACTTACATACACCCCCACTCTATTTTCTTATGTGCTTTTCACTGTTTTATAAAGGTAAAAAGTAACCTAAAAAAACCCAACATTTTGATTAGTTTGCTTCATGCAAGTACCAAGTACTTGCACTTCAATTCATGTTACTTTTCTTGCTTGGGGGCTGTGTTCTGTAAATCCGTATCTTAAAATCGTGTAACATACTTGACTTGATCCACTCTTAACTTTCTGTAGATTAATGTCTCATCCCAGTGGATTCAAGATTTTACACTAATTACAGCAAAAGTATATGGTTAAGGTACCAAATAAGATTTACAAAATAAATTCACTGTGTAATCGTATATGGGAGTCAAGAAGACTGTATTCAGTGTTTGGCAATGGATCCATACCATGAGATCATTATAGCACTCTTTCAAAGCGAATTTAAAAAAATCACTTCAGACTGCAGAGTTGCTACATTCTTTGCAGAAAGAAAAAAAAAATCAGTAAACTGTTTCTTCCTTGCAGAATAATGGTAGAATCAATCCATGATTCAGAGGATTTCCTTTGTAAACTACATTGTATGAGTGCTCTTCCCGAATGGGGGCAAAAAAGAGCACTGACGGCATTGTACAGTATAATTTCCCGTTCTGATTGATATCACAAGTTGTTGTTTTTTCATTTCTGTGGATTTTTTTGAGATTTGGTAAATCATTGTTCCTTCACTGTTACTAAGATTACTGCTCTCCAAGTGACTCGGCGTTTCTCCCATCATGCCTCTGTGCAGAGACAACCTATTAAAAATTCTGAGTCCGGGCATTATCTACACAGGCAGTCACCCGCCCTCCCCCCAAAAAAGAAAAGAAACAGAGGCGGGGGAAAAATCTCTCATTGTCTGACAGCTGCAATCTTATCGAACCTTCTGTCCTTATACATTTATGCACGAATGTGTGTGATGGACACAGACCAAAGCATACACACACCTTGTCTGACTCCCCGCATAAGATGTTGTCGCTCTTATCTCCAGGTGGATATTTCTCTATTAGATTCACCCGGGATCAGTCAACGCTATCATACTTGGTTTGGAGAAAAAGCCAGTGAGAGAGCAGTCATTTCCATGGACAATTATTAACACGGAGTCTGGCAGTGCATTGGAGGAGCTCTGTAAAAACATATGCTATCAGATGATATATCATGACGATATTTCTCTCTGGTGAATGGGAGCCAGCTAAGCCCTGGTCTTGGATCAGCTTTTACCCGCCATTAGACTTTAATCATTAGAGACACGTAACAGCACTGTGGGCCTCAGCCTCGGGACGATATGTAGGTCCACAACATAATTCATCCCATTCCTCCAAGTCTCTCCTGTGCAGAGCTCCATGCTGTACCAGAGGGTATAGTTAGGACCAGAGCATGGCCAGAGGAGACATATTAGCTCCAGAGAGCAGCATGGGTTGTGGGGGTCACACTTTCCCATTCTTACCTCTCCCACAGAGTGCTAATAGGGATAAGGATACAAGAAACTGTATTGTATACTGCTATCCAACTGTATCTCTTTCTCTCAGAGCAGATAAAAAGCCTGAAAACCCTCACTGTCAAAATGCAAAGGAACCCACACAAGTGACTGATAGCAAAGATCCTCTCTAAAGTATGCAGAGAATAAACACACCATGAACATTATCTTGGATTTTCCCATATGCACATAACAACATTATGATCAGTATAAGTGGAAGTATGTTGAGTGAGATGTAGGCCATCACGTCAACATTTAATAAGATTGCATTTCCAGTGCATTTGATAAATATTTATATCAAAATTGATGTTTCGGTTTAAGGTGACAGAATTTACAGTACAGCTACCCCAGGGGACATTTGGCTTCCTTGGGGCTGTAATTACAGACTCTGTATATCACCGCCTTTTTAAAGGATGGCAACCCATTGAAAACTTGATTAAATATTTAAAATGTTAACACAATGTGCAGTTAAATGTGTTCTGAGTACCATGCTGAGCACAGCTGAGCCCCATCACTAAAAATCAATAAAGCCCTGGCTGCCCATGGCCCTGAAGGAGCGGAAGGAATAGGTCAAACCGGCGACCTGTTTCGCTGTCTGTGTCTCCCTTCTCCGTATCCCCCTTTGTCTGTCGCGTTTTCCTTCCCTCTCTCTCTCTCAGACACACACACAACCAGTCAAAGTAAAATGGCATTAAAAAATAAACATACTGATAATCCACGAGAGTTATCTGTATAAAACGGGGAGGAAACAGGAAGAATTAAAAAGAAGAAACATTTAGAATACAAACACAAAGACCATTTTTCAGGGGAAACTATCATTAAAAAGGACTAGAGGGCCTCAGTTCTAACAAGCCATGTTTCCACCTTTTTTCAGCTGAGTCAAAAGAGGCTACAGATGCTTGTGGGTCAACAAGTCGATGCAGATGACCTTGTTACTTATTTCACTACTTATTTCATATGCTTAAAGATGAATTGGTCACCCACAAAGCCACAGAAAATGGCTGCATATAAATGCACACAACAACTAACGAAGACAGTTTGGGCTTTGCACAGTAAGTGATTGATGCCTTACGTCTTTTAGACTATCAGAATATAGACTGGAGTCTGTATTATAGCTCCACAAACTAACGATGCCGATAACTGCCTCCTTACACACAGCTGAAGTCTACACAGACATTAGCCAGTCAGGCCAGCAGCCTTGTCATATCAGCTTCTATGCTCAGCCCATTGACGGAGCGTTATGCTAAGTGTGACAGCTGCTGATTGGATCCTACTGAGGGGGATGCTCTAACCTGATAGGTTGCTGTTGCATCACTACTGGTGTCAGTCCCCAGGCTGGCTAGCTTCTCCTTCATGTGAAGGTGGGAGCGCTGGCGCAGGCAGAAGAAGGTGGTAGACCCTGCCAGCACGACCAGGACGAACAGTATGCATAGGACAGAAAGCAGCAGAAATTGGCCTGACTCTATTCTGGTCTCCTTCACCACGGGGATCTGGGTCAGGCTGCCCCTCTGAAACACACACATAGACACAACAAAACAGAGAGAGAGAAGGCTGTCACAAGAATAATGTGATGGAAAATATTGACATTGTGATCAGATTGGCCAGGAGAAGAAAGCTTTTATTTCTCAAGGACAACAACCACCCTCTTATCATCTCAGTCCATCACTTTTCACTCGGTAAATGAGGAGTAAAGAAAGAAAAGGTGTCTTTATAGCTAAAATAGAAAAAAAAACCTCTATTAAAGACCAACAATGCTTCCTGTTTCCTTACCTCCACACTGTGGCCAGGCCATCCCCACTCATTACCAATCACTATTAGTCATTTTTACAATGCGTATTCAGACTCAGTGAGCCCTGGTTACTAACTCCTGTTCAGTCCAGCCTTCTCACTGAGCACACATACAGATATTTACGGCCCCATTTAACACTGGCATTGGGGAGGGCCTGGAACTTTACAGCTACATGAGGTTAAGATACTAAAAGCTTGCGCTTAATTAGCTCCTCCAGTCCCTGAGTTTGACTGGATTAGGCTGTGGCCCAAGCCAATCAGCATATAGGAGTCTAGCAGCACTACAGTGACACAGGCAGACTCAGACAGGACCCTCTTGTACCCCAAAATTGGTTGATGGGGTAAAAAACAGCCTTTTCAGACATTTAAACAACTCACTGCATGGCTAATGATAACTCCAGCAAAAAGGTTTAGATAGGGTGGCTTTACCCATACTCCATGTGTGGGTACGCTGCAGAGAGCCTTTATATCATATATATTGATTACTGTACCAATGATGACCATTTACTTAAACTCCCCAATATCCCCATTTGCTTCATACTGATGGAGTATTTGGAGCATAACAATAACAAATGTGGCTCGTAATTTGGCTGGATCAATAGTGATACCCAGTAACTCATATAAAAGATTTTCATCACAGGTGCATATAATATAGATGTAGACATACAAACACCTACAGCTATAAGTACTTGCAAACAGTAAGGATGACTATGGGCTACAGTCAAGGTGATTTAACCAAAACAATTTACTTGACGTGAGTCATAGCTAAAGCCCAATCTAATTGATGTAAAGACCAATATCGACCGATGCCATCAGTGCACCAGCGCACAGGCCCAGCCTTCCTTGTATGCCCGACTGAAAGGCTGATTGGCAAGCTGAACCAATCAACAATATGACCAAACAGGAGAGAGATTTTGACATTTAGCCGTATGGTCTAATAAGCTTGCTGAAGGATAGTGGCATTTTGTTATCAACCCCCACCACCCCCACCCAATGAAACACAACACTTCGACCCGGTCCAATGCCGTTTAACCTTGTCGGCTAGTGATTGCGACTGTTGCAGTGATTGTGCGGCTACAGAGGGCTCTGATTACTGCATTGGCCCTGATGGCTGTTACTTTTGATTGCAATAGCTGTAGTTCGAACACACCGTTTCAATCAACTGTAAAGAGGCTGGACAACAGCTGAGAGGTTTGAAGTGCGGCACATACAAGCACAGAGGGGACATGGCCTTGTTCCAAGTGTTACGTCTTCTGTGCTGTTGTGCGATCAAATGAATATCATTTGGGGCTGACATTTAAAAGGAAAAACACACAAGTGTATTAGGTTTGTAATCGAGGGATTGCTCAGGAACTAATTGTGACATGTAGAAATGGACCTGTCTCAGTTGAGGGATTGCTTCGGCTTGTACACCTAAGCTTAGAATGTCAAAATTTCTCAGCCCACATGTGATCCTCTCTGACTGAATCACACAGTATTGTGAATAGTATGAATAGAGTATCACTGGGGAAAAAATAAATAAATTTGATATATTTCTATAGATTTCCCATTCGACACTAATATATTTCACATTGCTCTCTCGGCTGCTTTGATGGGGAGGTGTAGTGGTGCAAGACCATTGCCTCTGTGACCAAAGTGCCTCCTGTGGGTCTGGACTTTCTTCAACCAATTGGCGGAATGGGTCCACCCCCTTTGCAAACCCCTTTTGAGCTTTTCCTTATTTTGAAAGAGAGATAAAAAAATACATTTTAAATAAATCCCCCAGCAATGTGTTACTTTCCTTTCAGTGATATTCATTTGGCAAGAGCGGCTGATATTTACTTAAAAAGCAGTGCACACAGACATCGATCAGGTTTAAAATAAAACATTTCAAGCATCAACCGAGCATTCAGAGGCAGTTATCAAGGTGAGGTGGAACGGTTTGTAATCTCCCCAAAGATGCTATGAATAAGAGGGCAAATACTATGGAGAGGAAGAGAGAAAGAGGGCAATAGAGGGTTATACAGAACGAGGGGGTAAATGATCACTGTCAGAGCTCTAATTTGATTATTTTTATTTCTTTTTCTTTGGAATTATTTTTTAAAATATCATTTGTATTTACGAATTTTCATCGTATTCAAGAATCCACCAGCAGATTAATGGCCTCGTCTTAACAAGCAGAATTTCAATCAGTTAAGATTACCTTGGGAGAAAGTCCATTCACAGAATTTAAGGCATTTATTAGCTTATTCTAAAACATTACATAAGTAAGACAAATTCATTTGATGGCTAAAAATATCTTTGATATTTCATTTAATTTTAGGTCATCTGAAAATGGTAGAATTTGGAATAATAGAATAATTTTAAATGAAATGTAGTGGTTTAAATATGGATCGACACATCCACTGAATGAAGTGAACAAAACATGTATTTTGGGAGGACGAAATTTTAACACCAACCACAAAACACTTCTCAGCTCTCAATGAATGTGTATTTTTGACCAGCTCCTCACACATCTCATATGATGTATATCCGTCCATGTGCAGCACTTATGAACATGCAAACTTGGAGATATTACTCTTTCCTTCCACCAGACCCCCCCCAGATCTCCCTCCTATTCATCTCGCCTCTGTCTACGGATTAGCCAATCTGAGAGAAGACAAAGGGCAGATGGATTTCGAACTCTGGATTATTCAAATGATAGCGGAGAGGTCAGGCAGAGAGGTAGCCACGGGGGCTGACTGGCTGGCAATCCATTCACTCACTAGCACAATACCTTTGAGAAGTACAAACGAATATCAAACACACTGTGAAAGCACCAAAGCTCACGATACTAAAAACTTGGTTAACAATTGAAAACAATTACCAGGACCGCAGCAGATTTCCCAAGGTTTAAATTTCTCGAATTCAGAAAATTGGATCTGATGGGGTTCCAGTATTTAGAATAGTTAAATAAATCAGTGATTAACGCCGACAGAACACGGGAATAAAAATGCGCCTGCAAGATGCTCACACATCTTGGTTCTTAAACATGTGAGCACACTGAATTAAAGCCCGTATTAGCCATACTATGACTAAAATATCCTCTTTCTCCAAACTATAATGTGTTGTTTTCTGTGCATATTACACAACTGTAAATACTATAATAGTTTTGAATGATAGCGCTTCGTAAAAATGGATTCATTGCTCATAAATAATACCAATAAGAGAAGTAAACGGAGAAAATAATAAATGTCTGCCTCGAATAATCCATGTAGCTTTTTTTTAAAAACCTCAGTGTTGTCCTCATGCACAACGTTGGAGAATGGAGCACAACGCAAACTGAGGGATGGATGGAGTCATTTGGGGGGACTTCATAGGGGTGCAGGAGTATAAAGAACTGTGATACGCTCCACGACAAAATGCAAAACTAATCAATGCTGACTGACCTGGGGAACTGACCAGCAGCATAGTCCGTCTATCCGGGGGAACTTGTCCTGGGACGGAACTCCTGTTCCCTACTGGGCCAGACAGGTGCACGGACACCTCAAGTCACCAAGCTAGAAATCAGCTAAGTTCCAACACGGACACGCCGACTTTTGGAAAAAAGAGCTAAAATTTTAATAAAACACTTAGAATACCCCAAATTACAAGTGATCTCTCTCTTGAGAGAGAGGAGCTTTTTTTTGGTCTTCTTAAAGGGGAGAAGAGACGCAAACGCTACACGCCGGTTAAGTGTTGGACTCGTCAGTCGCGGCTAACGCGAACACGAAGACTTTAAGCTACTTTAACAGCCTTTTGGCGGGCGTTTGCCGCAGTGCAACCCGCACATTCGAGGAAATAACAAGGGGAAAAGGTGAGCGGAGATATTTACCCGAGTTCGTGGCGTTGTCACCCAGGCCACACATGGTATGAGAAAAGGAGGATATGTGTCGTATTCCAGAGAGCGGGGTTAATGACGGCGCCGGCGGCTCCGGGTTGCGCGGCAAAAGACAGCGTGGCTTCAACAGGACGATGAATAACAGAAAATGTTTAAAAAAAAAGCAGAGATAGAGAGGAGGAGAGAGAGAATAAAACAATCAATAAAAAGAGAGTGGGATATGCCCGCCTGATTTTCCGAGCCACGGAAGAATGTGTAGAAGCCACACTAGTGAGTCCTTTCAGCACCTCCGTGCCAATGAAAAGAGATGGGGGTGGGTTGGAAGTTGGAAGGTTTTTTTCTTGCCCCCTTTTTTCCTTTATTTGGAGATCATTTAGTGTAAGGCTGAGCCCCTCCTTATATTCAGCCCGAGTCCCCCGTCCGCTGCACATGTCATATCCACTGGTTGCTATGGCGATGCCTCCACATGTTGTCGACGGTGAATGTTCAAGGAGGGATGCTTGGCTAATAGGCTTGCGGGCTGAAGGGCGATATGAATGGACACAGGGCTAGTCACTCATTTGTTGAGCTACTAGGGGTCTCTGTGTTTAGTGTGTGAATTGCTGTTTTCTCAGGCTCTCCTTTTCCCCTATGCGCTCTCTCCCATGGATTCACTTATGTGAGGGGGATATAAGAGAAACGGGGCAGTCTATTCTTTAAAGTGGGCTTTTGCGTTCAAATCTGAAATAAGTTACTGTTTTTATTATTTTATGATAGGCTATCAAATGTATGCGGGCAGTTGTAAGTCATATGATCGGTGTGTGGGAAAATAGTGTGCCCCTCTAAAAACACCCCAAGAAAGTAAACTGCCTGAAACTGCATTTTTAAATTCTCCCCTCCCTCCCAAGCCTAACTAAAATAGAGCAGAGTAGAGTGAGATTTAAAGTAGAGAGGCTGCAGAGATAAAATCCATTAAAATGCTATCCTAATTAGTAACCAGGCCCCTGAAAAATTATCCTATGGAGAGCAACAGCTGCACTTAGCAGGGAGAGAGAGAGAGAGAGAGAGAGAGAGAGAGAGAGAGAGAGAGAGAGAGAGAGAGAGAGAGAGAGAGAGAGAGAACTTCACTAAAATGAGGAATAAACATAGAAGACAAGGACCTACTCTGTCCTACCCTTCAAAATGACCTACCCTGCCTCCTGCAGACTGTATCTGCCTAATGTCTAACACATAGGCATTAGGTTTTAACACAAGAGGGTGGTAATGCAAAAAAAACAACAATAATTAATAAAAGAAAAGAAAAGTGATCTGTATGTGTCATGATGGATCTTCACATTACAGGGATGGATGGGGTGTGGGGGATTAAGACTGGATGCCTTTCCTGACATACTGTGGTGGGTTCGACACCACAACATCTGGCTCGTCATTTCCTAACCAGACCCTACCACTGAGGTACAGCATCCCCAAAACAAAACAAAAAGAACAGTGGGGTTCCAAATGAATATGACCTACAACACATGCAAACTCTATAGACGTAAACCAAACTAAGGCTTTTAAGCTTGAAATCAATGTTCAACCCTAGCCATTGGGGTTCAGGTCACACAGAGCTCATGTAAAAAGTAGTAATACACTTGATTAACAGCAGGTTTTCATTATCTTAGAGGTCAAACATTTGAGGAAGATAAACCAAAAGCAAGGTGAGGTGGAGCATCGATGGAAATTCATACTCCTTTTTCTCATTTGAACGCACGAGTTATTTAGATAAATCTTGTAATGCATTGCAAAGGCCCTGTGTTATCTTGGCAGAGCTAGCTATTTCTATTCCCCTCACACAGACATAGACATATGCCAAAGTGAGCCATGTGTATACTTGTCTCTTTCCAACCCAGCACTATACCCACTGATTTCAAATTCGCTGGAGTTGTGTTGCTGTGGAAAGAAACCTTGCAAACACACGGCTCCCTATGGTGCACGGTTGAGAAGCAATACCCTTGCAGGCACTTGGCAGTCGGAGATGAAGACCGATCAGTGCAACCAGTGTAGCCTTGGAACAGTCACAATAAAGCTGAATCAGTTCATTTGGACATGTTTTACTGAATCATTTCATCACTCATACAGGTGACCTCTTTAGTTTAAGCTGACATCTGCACCCTTATAAAGTATGCAGTTGGGTAACAACCAAAACCAGTGATGGTTTCATATGCAAATTGACCATTGACAGGCGCTTCAATTGTAATGAGTACTATTCACAGAGGATTAGTGAATAGTTGCAATCACATTATTGTAAAATGGTGACAGATGTACTCAATATACCCCTCAACATTTTAGTGATTTTAAAACACAAATTAAAATTCGCACATGCACCCAACTACTAATCTGCTGATTGGTTGATTTTGTAATTATGATATTTATAAATGGTTAAAGCAAATTAGTCCCGCCCCCCACTTGATAGGTTCTTTGTTGTGTTTTATGACATCTGTCCTTCTGGTTGACTATTTCTTTGAGTAAAGCTAACAAGCTAAAACCAACCATCTCATAATACATAACACAGGATCCTAATTTCCTCCTTTTGGCTTAGATTTTAAGTGAAAGGTGCTCTCAGTAGTGTGCAATGTCAAACAGAGTGGAGCTCTTTCAATGTAAACATGTTTTGGACTCTGGTCAAGGCTTTCAAATGAGGTATTGGTAAAAAAAAAAAAGGCCCTGGAATAAAATGTACTGTTCAAGGGTGCAGAGAACAAACACCACTTTAAATTAAGTGCTGTGTCATATTGTATATGCCATATAGATTTTCAGACACCATTCACTGAAAATGAATGGTGTCAGAGCGGTGTCATTAAAAACCCCTCTGAGTGAAATGGGTTTTACTTGCGTGCTAGGCATTTTAATCCCGTATCATCTGAACTGGACCTTCTGATTGGTATGCAAGCATATTTTAAAAAGATATTAGTTTCTTCCCAGCTCATATTCTGTTCGGCAGGACATTGTAATTGCTTACATTGTAATTGTACCAACCCTAAAACTCTGAACATAGAATCCCAAAGTTTTGGTTGTAATCAAATTTAGTCTATTAAAACTCAAGCTCATCTTGATTAGTGTACGTCATAAATGTGTGCATATATTTAACATGTCATGTGTGCGTGAGTGTATGACAGATAGAGAGATGATAAAGTAAGAGTGGAAAGAGTGAAAAAGTAAGACATTTAAAGGAAAGACAGAGGTGCCCAAAGTGAAGATGTCACCTGTTTGAGTGACGTAATGTTTCTGAATAAAACTTCTTATCCAGTTGAACCAATTCAGCTTTTTTGTGATTCCCTTAGATTGATTATTGAGCATGCACCAAGACAATCATTTTTATTATTGGGGTCTTGGTGGATCCGTAGTAGAGGACATGGGTCAGGAAATGTCAAAACTAGATGTTGATAGGCATCTGGCCTCAATTCCCCATACTCCATCTATGTCTATGTGCACTCCCACAATGTGGGGACTAATTATGACATGTACAAATGGACCTCTCTCATTGTTGTTATTTTTATCCTTTCTTATCTTAATCCCTTTTTATTATTGTAACTTATCTTACAAGTTATAAATAAATACATGATAAATGGACTTGTTCTTATATAGCACTTTTCTAGTCTGACGACCACTCAAAGTGCATCTTATACTTTTAGTCAATTATGATTTTTGCCTATTATCTTTTGTTCTTCATCTTGAAGCACACCGAGTCTATACCTATCATATGAAATGTAACGTATAAATAAACTTGACTTGAAAAAGGGAAGATAAAGGGATAAGTAACACAAAGTAAAGGAAAGAGTGAAACTTAACTTAAAGGAAAGGAAAATAGATAAACAGGAAATGCAAGATTGAAAAGTGAAAGAGTGCTAGACAGAGGTCAATACAGGGAGAGATGAGAAAGAGGGAGGTTTGGATAGAAAGTAATGAACAGAAAGAGAGAGTGGGAGTAAGGGTGACCCCTTACCTCTCTGCACATCCACATCGATCACTCTCCTCTACTCTGAGCGATGACACTTTCCGAAGTTATCTCTCTCTCCCTCTTCCCTACGACTATATCTCTCTGTCATCTGTCGCTCCACACCTCTAAAACAAGGCATCAACATTGACCATCTGCCTTATATGAGACAGCAGGGGAGAGGGGGAGAGAGGGAGCGAGAGAGAGAGAGAGGGAGAGACTGATTTTCT